>JAQIWU010000323.1:0-28428 GCA_034696445.1 Isotomiella minor
GTAAGCAAAGTTGTGAAATCTCTCTTCATTGTTTATCCTCTGCTCCATCCAGGTAGAAGATCTCCTTTGAAATATATTCGTACTCCCTTCCATCCTCCTTGACTCTGAGCGTGTAATATTACTCCCTTCGGTCGAGAACTACGTCGTTTTTTTCACCTTTTGCTATTTTAGCACTGCGGTTTATGTTTTACAATGTGACATGCAAAGCTATGAAGTAAGGGTTTCATTGTGCACTTTTTATGTGAACTCAAATTGCTATTCTACTCGGAGTGTTCGTAAATGATCTGATATATCGAATTAGTCAGCAAATTATAACACTTCTATATCAACATAGTAAACTGAGCGTTAATATGAGATCGGTGTAGTCGTATACCGTTTTCCACAAATACTTTACTATCCACCTCTTTGGCACACAAGGAGACAAAGAAATTATAAAACATATTCTTAAACGTATTCAGGTTGCAACGCTAGCATCAAACGTGACCGTAAATTCCTCCAGGGACCTCATCCTCTCCTTGGCATTTTTCATAGTCATGAGTTCAATATTCCGTTTAATCCCTGCCAGGAGCGGATGTTCATGTACCAAGTCCCTTCTGTCCTCATGCACCAAACTTGTAAAACTTTCCAACCTGTCACTCGACTTCATGAGCTCAATCACTTCCCAAACCACCAGTCCAAGAGAAAAAATATCGCTTTGCAGCCCATACGCAGCTCTCAGACTCACTTCAGGGGCCATGTAGAGTGGCGTTCCCACGTAGCTGCTCATCATCATGGTCGATGGGGAAGCTTCGCTTGCCACTTGACGGCAGAAGCCAAAATCCCCGAGTTTGACTGGGAAGGCATAGCGCTTATTTGAGAGAGAAAACATGGCGTTTTCCGGCTTCACATCGCGATGGATGACTTTGTTTCGATGAAGGTATTTAAGCCCCTCCGTTAAATCCCGGGCTATCATGTATTGCGAGGCTTGGAGAAGGGATGATTCCATCCGACGTGTCCCAGCATCTTCAAGCCATGCTCTCAAGGTCTTCCCACACAACTCCATTTGTATCAAGACCAGGTCGAAGCAGTTCTCGTGGAAGTCGTAGCGAAAAAAAGATCCCAATCGCTGTGGCAAAATGCTCTCAGGGAGTAGATCCATCAATTCTTCCCTCGAAAATTTGACTTGAGTCACGTCCAGCAGTTGGACTACGTTCGGATGCGGAGAAAGACTTCGAGTCACATTGACTTCTCTTTGGAGAGAAATGTCTTCCGTGTTTTGAATTAGTTTGAGAGCGAAGCTACGATTGTCATTGACCTCTTGAATCTCAAATACTATCCCACTAACTCCACTGCCAAGACAGCTCTTAAATGTGAATTTAGTCTGCCAATCAGTTGCAGGCTTTTGATGTAATTTTGTTCGACCTTTACCGTCCAATGCTTCGGCAGTGTCCATGACAAGCCGCATGAATTCTTCTCCGTTTATTTCTTTGCCATTTCGTTTGAGGCATACGAGGCGATCAGGAGAAATCATGTCCCCGACAAAAGTCTCTGCAGCTACGCGAAATTCAAAGGGGAGGGAAAGCAGTTGAAAGCCTTTGGTGTATACACTTTTTCCCGGACTGGGCATCAGGTAGCAGGCAATTTTCTCAAAATATGACTGAATGGATTCCCTAATTCTTATGAGATCCGCGGGCATTGATTCCTTTGGAGTGAAGAGTCTTTCAAGAAACTCTTGTCCTCCTTGTGACCCGACGGGGTATCGATTTACAAGTTGCCAGTCACGGACGACGAAAGTCAAATTTTGACCTGGCGGTGAAGAACTACCACCTCCCAGTTGAATGTCGACCCGCTTTGCCCTTTCCAAAAAGTTTTCCAGCATGTAGAGAGAGTCTTCTTGGACATTTCCCACCATGTTGTAGAGTGTGCACGAAGAAGTGAAGAGAGTCATCCCCATGATTTTAAACCAATCCTCTCGGGTCGTATTTTTGTCAAATAGTCCCTGTGTATCCATGAGTAAAACAGCTATGTCTTCGTTCCCATCCTTTTGACGGAGGATGAATGCCTTGGACCACATCCAAAAGCCAACCGTGAATCTTTCAACTGAGTTTGAAAATATGAAAGACTCCAGATCCTGTAGCTTGATTACGTCCTCCCAATACTCCAGGTTTCCCTTTGATAGACGTTGAAGGGATTGTTGGAGGATGGACATGAGGAAGGATTTCCCTCCTCTTGATCGTCCTGCGATGGATATTACGGCAATTTTGAGGTGTTTGACTGGATCAACGATTTTATGAATTGCTTCCTTGTCCACGTGCAGGTGGGATGTGCCTCTTCTGTCCTTGGTTACGATAGTGATGATCTGAACAGGGTGTCCAGGATCGTCCATAATTTCAAGAAATGGGCAATAATCTATAAATTGCCTAACCGATTATAAAAATTTGTTGTCTGCCAGATGAGTAGTAATAATGACTCCGAACCATAGTACTCGTTATCTCTACACTAACTGCGATAAAATGTATTGATAGTCAAGTAATCTCTTAAAAACAAGGATTGTTTTAAAAACCGCTCGTTTTGTGCAGACATGATCAAGTGACTAACCTAAAAAATGGTGAACCGTAGTCCGGAAGTGTGTCCATTACATATCTGATATTTATTCGAGCACATTTTGATGTTGCTGAAACCAGCCATAAAAAAAATATTGAGTAATAATGAATGTCTATAGGCAGCAAATCACATATAATATTGGCATCCTCTTCCTCATAGATTGAGAGTTATCAGCGTAAAAGGTACCTCTTTTCAAATCACAGTAGTACTTAGATACGTCTCGTCGACAAGACCACACCCTCTCAGTCTTCATCGCCATTAACTGAATTGCGAAAAACTAAAGGACTCCATTCATAGCTGTTTGACTGCATTTGAAGCGCATTAATTTACAACGGGACTTTTTTTACTTTTGAGTAGCATTTAAGCGTTAGTAAGCGTTCAATAAACAAGTGAAGGTACTTATAGGAGTAAGGAAGGATGCAGAGGTTCGGCAAGAAACTATCAATTTCGATATGATGACTACTTCCTGGTAAAGGGTCAAAGGATCCCTTCATTCATGCCACACCTACTAAAACCCCAACCAGCCAGCCACAACCGTAATCCCGATAGCCCCAGCCACAACAAAGCAGACTGCCGTCATCATCTTTTTCTGTAATAGAAGCACCACCAAAATAAGTTCTGAGTTATCAAATGTACTAAAAACGTGTCTCACTTTTCTCGCATTCTTCTCATACTCGTATGCCATCCGCATATCCTTCGTTCCTTCACCTACATACTCCACTGCGTTTCCAACCTGCTTCTCTATAACGTCTATCATTTCTCCCTAAGGAACATAATAACCTCGTTAAAAAGCCCAATAATAAACAACATGGTGATTGAATACCTGACTCTCGAGGAGCATTGCCATGTCCACAAACATGTCATGGAGTTCCGTAATGGAGCTTTCCAACTGAATGATGTCTGCATGGCGAGCCTCAATGTCTCGAAGGGTTTGACGGCCTTGTTCCGTGTCCATGCAGATCTGCAATTATTTATTTGTTTATCACGGTTTGTATACCCCCTAAGGGAATCATTCGTATACCCCTTGAGTTAGGCCACCAACACTACCCTCCTTCATCATTGCATCAAGTTCTTCATCGTTCACGCTTAATCCATCTATGCAAGATTTTGAAATTTAAAGGTATAACATGCTTTAAATTTCTTGAACTCACAGTTATCCATTTGTCGAAGAAAGATCTTCTTCATCTGCTCCTGATGGTCTACCTGGGCAGCACTGTAGTCTCTCATCAATTCCACAAATTTTTTGGTAATTGCAGAGTGCTGGGCTTTTCTTATTCGGACGTCCGCCTGAGTCACATCTGAGGATGCCTCCATTTGTTCGATGGATTGACCGATGGCTACATTATTTTTGATTTGGAAACCGTAAGTGTTAAGCTATGCAGTGGTTTTTGTACGTATACCTTTGAGCCTTTGGTTAATCTGCTTGGCAGCTTTCTTGATTGAATCCTGGAAACTCGCCAGACGATTTTTCATATCTATGGAAAATGCCAGGTAGAAATATTTATTTTAATTGCCTTTAAATCAAGTACCCTCAGTTGTCATTGGAGCATCCTGAATCTCACTATGTAGCCTTTTGCAGCGTGAAATGTCATCCTGGAGTTTCTGAACCATTCCATGTAGTGCCTCGACCTTTACACATTTTTCATCCATTAAAGAATTTAATTTAAAGAGCATAAATCACAAATATGTTTACCTCTGCAAAAAATTCGTCCATAAATCCATCCCTAGGTTCCATGTTTAAAACCATTTCTTGAAATTCCGAGTCATCCTCGTCTCCTTGAGCCTTAAAAAATGAAAAATGTGCATAATATGCAACACCAATTTTCCCTTTGAAAGCATAAAGCAAACCTTACCTCCTTTAAATCATGATATCTGTCCCTCGTCATCTTTGAATTGGGTGGTGGTACTTACACTCTTGCAATTTTAAAATTATTTAAAAATCAAGAGCAGTTGAACTGGTAGTGGATGTAGGCACAAGTAAGCACTCAACTTGATACTTGAGATCAACTGTGGAGTGAACGTGAATCATGATCATGATGACCGAATTGGATCGATATTGCCGGTCGGGCTTTTCACGAAGGTAATCCAAAAAATTTGGAGTAGCACATGTAAGAAAATGTAGTTCGGGAGAAAGTGTGGGTACCTAGGTTTTGGCAGTAGGAGTGAAAGTCAACCCGAGAGAGAGAAGAGAAAGTAGGATGAGAGCAATGTTCCTAATCCTGCTTCTCGTGTAGTGCATCTCTCTCATCCATCCTTCCTGCATTTCAAACGAGAACTAGTGTAGTGACAATGTCAGATTCCCTTGGGTTACGCAGTACAACGGTGTATGCTGTGTTAGTGCTTCTCGTGCTACTATTCACGAAACAGGGAAACAGGTTGTGGAGGAAAGGACACTTTGCACTTGACCTTGTCGCGGCAGAATGGAAAAATGTGCATTTATTGATGGCATAAATATTTTAATTTTATGAGCAATGAGGGATTGAAGAATTGACTATGGGCATTTCTATATGGTGGAAGAATTGAGGGATCTCCAGTTGCAGGGATCCATCAACCCTTTTCCTCCTCCAATAGCTTCCTCAACTTTCAGTCTCAAAGTTTCGAGTTGTGTAGCAATATTCACCAGCATCTGAAATAGTGAGTGTAGCTGTAAAAATAAACCATGTCTACATTTGCAATCCACGTGCGTGTACCTCCCTCAGATCGGATTGAAATTTACAAGGCAGTTTGGTTTCTTCCGTCTCCATTTGACTGGTTCCAAAAGTAATGAAAGTCAAATCTTCACTGTAGTCTCCGGTTTTCGACAAACTTTTTGCGGCAGCTCGAATTGCATACCTTGTCCCTGGTTTTAAACCCCTCAACAGAAATCCTAATGGGAGGTCCAAAAAAAGTACACTATCCTAACGTTTGTTTGTTTGATGCAGCCCATACCATCATCCGTTTTGGTTGCATTTCCCTCTTCCCAATTTCCCCCAGTCTCAATTTCTTTCAACTGAACTTCGTAGCCCACTATAGGGAAAGCTTTCCCTTGCCTTCCGCCTTTAGCAGGGGATATAATCCCCGACATTCTGATAAAAGCTAAGTCGTTCGAGATAGAGCCCATTTCGAGACTTGGTACCCCCGGCGTGTTACTCGGATGTAATGTCATGTTCTTCATCATGTGCCCAAGTTCGTTGCGAGCGGAGCATGAATACTGCCCGAATCTGGCTTCGTTTCTTACCAGGACCTGGAAGATACCACCTACCTAATCAATGACATGTACATAAAGCATACAACACGTTACTTGGAGAATTGAAATGTTGTCCTCTGGGTTCAGAAAAATTGTCTCGTCGTTTGGTTGGAGTGTACGAAGTCCGTGCATCCATCCAAATCTTGCAGGAGGGAAGGCATGAACGGCGCAAGTCAAATTCGCCCATTCTCCTAGGTCAGCCCAGTACACGTCCATCAGGTCAACAGGCAATAACTTGGGCCTTGCTACAAAACAAGGGAAAAAGGTAACATATGCACCATCATTGAATGTAGCGTACTTTTGACTGTTAAAGTGATGTTCATTGTATGGTTATATCGAAAGAAACCGCACGTGTAGAGTCGCTGTCCGTCTTCAAAAGTAACATTTTGAATTAGTAGGTCTCCGTTCGATGTCACCACAAATTTGGGCACTGGAATTAATTAAAAAAACGAGTAACGACGTTATGTGGTATGGAAAAAGACTCACACTCAGGGTCTTCATTGTCCACTTTCCAATGAAGGGTGGGCCTGGGATTGTTTACGGAGTCTGAAACCCCACATCTCATGGTATAAGTCCTTCCCAATACCACCGACTGAGATGAATAGCTGATGTCCAACGTGACTCCTGTCCCTGTGACACAAAGGAAAAGTGGATAGGCACAATGGGGCGACAACTATTTTCGTTTGGGACGAAGTTAAAAATGCTCTCTTATGGCTATGACTCACCCAACCGAATGATGCCTATAAATGACAACGTTGCAATAATAATGGGGTGCATTTTATCCATTATTTACTTGCGTCTCCGGTCAATTCAAAGGATGTGTACTACTGATGATATAAATTGGTTCCAATAAGCTTAATGCCTCATGAATGGCATATAAATTTCTTAATCCCCCTAACTCCAAAGCTTCTGATGACTTGTTGAGTTTGACACAGCAGTGGGCATACAATTTTATAGCGAATTTTGGTGACATATGGACCATGAATGTGGATTAAGATTATAGCACATTTTTTATTGACGACACATGGATGCAGAAAAATAATATCTCAATAGCAAATATGGAAGGTCATTCTGACAATAAAACTTAAGTCATCCCCAGATTACGGCACATTCACCCACCACCACACAAGGGAAGTCTGTAGGACAATGGAGTTGCTCAACACAGGCTTCTCCAGGCCAACACACTTTGTGCTTGCAAGAATGAGGAGAATCTATCCAAAAAAAGAAACGGTTGAAATATGAATTTTGTCCTACAAAACCTACCTTTGTGTCGAACACAGTCGTACTGAAATGTGTTGCCACAATCATTTTCGTCGTCACAGCGAAAGTCGTTTTTCATGTTGAGTGCAGGGGTTTCCTCCAGGCCACAAAGACCTCCAATCTCCGTCATATTCAACGCTGCAACAAGTCCCTAAAACGTAAAATCCCATGAAAGGAAGATAACTGCTGGAGAAAAGGCAATTGTGTACCCTTGGAGATGCTGCAGGAAGGCACTGCTTCACAAAGTGGTGACCCACTGATTTTGTAAACGTAGCACAAACCTGACTCAAAGAATCACATTTGTGGAAGCCACAAGGCGTCACAAAATTGTCCTCAAGTTTTCCCTTGTCCACCAGCTTTCCAGAGTCAAAACTGGGATACCCATTGATTCCTGAAAGGTTGTTTGAGATGTACCTTTTTTTTAAATTACAAAAAGCTGAAGAAGATCTTAAAACAGAAAAATATTCCTACCTGGGGTGAAGTGAGACGAGGCGAAGAGCAAGAGGAAAATGACATTGATATATACCATGATGAACTTGTACGCACTTTAAGAACCTTTTTGTGAGTTTTGGACAAGCATTTCCGCATCCAAAGGAGTTTCCTTCTTCAAAAAATTGTATATAAAAAAATATGCAATAATTAGCAATAAATTATGAGTGATCTCCTTGTGCGAGCTCAAGCAGGCATGACGAACTGAAGAAAATGCATCAAAATTGAATAATGTTGCTCATATTGGATCTATCATTGTTTCACTTTATTCATTTTATCCTTAAATTCCATTGTTCTTTCTGAACCATACTCATTTCTCATTTGTGATTGATTGAGGTCTTACAATGTTAAGACTCCATCCTCTTATCCGTACCCATAAGAGAATCACGACGACAAAGTTCCACGCATTTGTAGTACCCATGATGAGCAACCGTGGTCAACCCTGCATGGCACGTTCGACTGCATTCATGACCACATTCCAGGGCCTCTCCACATCTGTGACTGCAGCTAAAGTACCTTTCCAACTCCTTTCTTTTCTTCATGTCACATGGGTACAATGTCTGTTAAAAGAAAAAGGTACATACACATACAAAAAGGGACACAAAAGCACAAGCAAGTTTAGCTTACCCCATGGACACATTTGATCATTGTGTTACAAGCCACCTTCACACCCTTCAACACGACCACCTTGTGACCGCAGTCCAGACGCCTCGTAGGTATTATTTCCTCCTCATTCTTTTCTGCAAGCAAAGGCTCTGGCGCCCTAGGCACACCCTTGGGTCGGATGAGGTGACAACCCTTCACAGAACAGAGAGGCAATTTCTTTTGGGCACAATTTGCAAACACCTTGTGTCCACACGGAAGTGGCTTCCACACTTTCAAATTACAGCAAGACATCACATTCTCGGCCTTGTGACACTCCACCCCTCGAGTGTGCCTTCCTGCTGCACAGGTTATCTCCACCATTTCAGTGCAGAAATGAATGTCAGTATTATCACTGCTACACGTGGTTATCACGACTTTCGTTGAATGAATGCCACATGGGTTGGCCATCTTCACCTTCTGGAGACATCTGAAGGCGGAAGGGTCCATGTGACAGGGGACTCGGTTCACCTTCCCACAGGAAGGGCACTGCTTGTTCATGGGAACCTCGCAGACTGGTTTCCTCAAATCCTCCTGAATGTGACCGCAGGGAAGGACAGTCGGTGGTCGTTCCCTTGGGGATGGAAGGGTCTGCTTTGAAGTTGTTGTTGATGGTGGTGGTAGTTCACCATGAATATATTTGAGGTATAGTTTGAGAGTTATTTGCGCGTCTAAAATCTAAGAGAAGTCAAAAAACAAAATGAATTAAGCACTCCTTCTACTAACGTATCTATGCTAAAATTAGTTACAGAGGATGACGTCTGAATTGAGGCTTGAAATCCGTCCAAAAATTTCACAGCCAATTCCTCCAGGGTGGGACCAATAATGTCAAACGGTGTTTGCTTACAATCTTCTCCTTTTGGGTACTTGAGTCTGAAAACACTGTGGGCAAGAACAGAAACATGTTTACTTTTGTGTTATGTTGTATTATGCATGTTTAGCATATCATGGAATATCATGATGATTTTTGACATACCCTTGAATGTCTCTTATCTGCTTGAGGTCCCTTATGCCAAGCACGTCTAGGGCAGACTGGAATCCATGTCCTATTAATACCCTTCCATTTACCAGGGTTGCCACCTGTCCAGCAACTTCTTCGACAGTGGAAGCTATGGAGAAAGAAAGATATTATACTATTTCAAAAACTTTATTTTAATGCTACCTTTAGCCTTTTCGTTAGATGAGTCGTTGTCAGTGATGTTATCTTCCTCATAATTTCCCTTATCAGCAGACTTCACGAAACTGTCGTACACACAGAAGCCGTACTTGTTCACTATGGACACCCTCTGCAGCTCTTGTCTTAACCTCAAGTGTTCACCTTGGGGTTTCCACCCTCTGGCATATTCTTCACACTCTTCAGGCAGGTTGTCAGTAAACTGGCAAGCCATTGCAAGGATTGGAGTTAGATTCTTCAACTCGTCCGGAATCAGCAATGTGGATTGAGATTCCCAAGGGAAACTTCCGTCAACTCCATAGTTTATGAATCCAAGAGAATTGACGTAGTATTCCAGACTCCATGTCGCATCAGGGACTTCAATCAGATGCACATCCTTGGCATGAATCCAAGTGGAGGTTGACACTGACACATTGTCCTCCTGGAGGTAATTACAAACCGCTGGGTCCGTAGGAACTACACACTTGAGATCCTCCACAATGTGGGAGTAGTCTGGTCCCAAAACCTCAAATTGTCCACAAGACGACCCAGTCTGCTCCCTGTGGGATAGATCAGTGGGGGCTGGGGGTGAAGGTAACTCTTCATCATGAATGTGTTTCTGATACAGTTTGAGAAGGGTTTTACTCTTGATGGTTTTTACAATCTGCGGAAAAGCAAGAGCATTGAGTGAGTTTAATCCCATACGAATTTAATAAAGTTGTTAAATTTTTACTGGGGACTGTGGGACTGGAGAGTCATCCAAACATTTGGCTTCTTCTTCTGGAAGACTTGCTGGGATAGTAGTAGCCCTTTCTTCAGTCAGTGGTGGTGGTGGTGGTAACTCTCCATTGCTGTGATTTTGATGTAGCTTGATAATTATTTGGGCATCCAAAATCTGGAGGAATTAAATCACTTTGTATACCACAATTTTGTGAAAATGTACACAAACTTACCGATGATGTGACTTGATGGGAAGCTTCAAAATCGTCTAAATATTTAGATGCCAACTCCACTAAAGTTGGTGAGCTGTCTTTGGGATGCCCAACTACGAAAAGTCTATTTGTGTAACAAAGAAATGGAAATGTCAAGAACGTGAAATTAGTTTGGAACCATTGGTTCACAATAAATTGTTACCCTTGAATGTCCATTATTTTGGCTAGGTCCCTAATGCCAAGGATGTCAAGGAATGACTGAAATCCATGACCATAACCTACCAACTCCCGTCCCTTCACCATGGTGGCAACTCTGTCCGCCACAGAGTCAATGGGGACGGCTAAGACAAAAGTAAATTAAACTATATTATTACGAGCTTAACAAATGATATTGACTTATTTATTTATCTTCCTTTACCGTGAACATTTCCCTCCTTATGAATGTCATCATTGTTGGCATCTTCCGCATCAAGGACGCAAAAGCCGTACTTATTGACTATGGACACTCGTTTGAGCTTGGACCTTAATCCTGAGTGTTGTTGACCCTTCCATCCATCATCATCTTCTGGAAGGCTGCTGTTGTGGGTAAATTCACAAGCAATTGCAAGGATGGGAGTGAGATTTTTGAATTGGTCTGGAATTGAAGAGGTTTCATCCGTATCCCAGGGGAAACTTCCATCCACTCCGTAGTCAATGAATCCAAGGGAGTTGAGGTAGTACTCAGGAAGGAGGTTGGCCAATGCCATCACGTTAGTTTATTGCTGTTCAAAACTGCAATTTTGTAATGTACCCCCTCCTCCTCTTTTCTAACGATATCAAAGGTAGTTGAGGAAATGAGGAATGGACTTCACATATGCACACAGAAAAGTCAAATGAGCACAAGCACAATAATAATAATAATAAACGACCAAAACGATTTCATCCTGCAATTGAAGAAGATCTCAACTGAACTCAATAAAAACTATTGGGATAATGCATTGATATCTTTGCCTGTGTGTGCACAACACAATACACTTGGTAAGTTGCACACGATAGCATATTATAATACTCTCAGGCCTCAGTGGAGGCCATGTAATGTTATACTTGTGGAGTAAAAAGCCTCCATTCCTCTACTCCCATGATCATTATAACCTGAGAGTATAATATGCACAAAGTCTACAAATTTAAAAGCGTTCCTAGAAACTTACGTTCATAAATTGTATGTATGGTGACAATCGTCCGTTGGTGCAGTCCATTGTGGGGTACGTTGGAAACCATGTCAAATATATATACGTACGCTTGTGTCGCTGAGTCAGAAAAACAAAAAATGTCGAATTCCTGTTCATATGGCACTTCCAAGTGAAGTTCAGGTATAGATTAGATTCGTATGTGGAACAATACCAGCATATCTGCGTATTTGGCAACTTGGGATATACTACACAAAACCGAAGCCTGCGAATGGAGTCAAGTATCAGACCGCAAAATTGAACAATCCCATTATCTCCAAACTCCTTCCAAACAAAAAACCCACTCCCCTTCTCTCAAACACAATAGAAGATTGCACTTGAGAAGAACTTAACTTGTTACAATCCTCGATGCATATCTTCCTGCACTATGTGTGGCTTTGGCTTAATTTCTAAAAATAGTAGGCGAATATCTATCTCCCGTGATGTATGCCAAACCAAACTAAATGTCTCTTTTTCAATCTCCTTCTTTTTTTGCTTTCTTTTCATTTCCCTTCAGTTGAGTCCAGAATCCCCTTCTCCGCCTGTGGGTTCTGTGAGCTGATTGCTATAGCTTGTGTGCGTTCTTTCCTGCTCGAGAAGCTTTTCATTGTGGTAACAACTCTACCTTTCTCTTACAGAAATTTAGTGCTAATTTAATAAGTGTTTCTGGAAATTGGTCCTCAGATCGGCACATCCCAACGACATCATGTCGGACGAGGAATACGAGTACGTAACCCTTTTTTCATAGATTACATTGGGCTTTAAAATGGTGAAAGTAAGGCAACAAATCGAATCAATTTCTGCAATATTCTTGCATTATTTTGTTCAAGAATTTACGTAGGTAGATATCAATCATGGGACACAATTAAAAGTTCAACCGTAAAAAGGAGTGTCTATTGTCTATATACGGTCCGCGTGCCAAACCTTTTGGGTTACACACCTAAGTATCTATCTATTTGTTGGCTTAAAAGTGAAGCTTTTGTATCCGATTCTTTGATTTGTTGGAGTTTGGATTCCGGGTCTGTTTAAGACAGTGAAGTGAATTCTCAAACTTCCTTCCACTTGAAGTGGCATAGATATATTTCGCATTGTGTCATTAAGAACAGTAAGATAAAAATAGAGCAGTGAGAATGTAATCATTCTCGCTTTCCTCTCTCATTTTGAAAAGGAAGGAAACAAAGGCAAGGACTTTTCTTTTGTCACGAAGTAGGAGCAAAATAGTCTAGAATATATACTTTTTTGCAGAATGCATTTCATGTTCCGCATCTTTGACGAATAACCTTCATGATATGATTGAATTTGTGATCTAGGGAGCTTGATTGTTATGTGCAATACCTAATTCTTTTTTGTTTAATTTTCATGATTACCATTGAAATCAATGAAGTGAGGAGGAACCGTAAGTGATTCATAATACAAGCAAAACCTACCGGTAGCAAATATAACTTAAATTGAACTTTTTCTATTGAATTTCAGACGGTGAGTCACACGCGGATTTGTGGATTGAGAAACACAATTATTAACTGATGAACTTTGACAAATTTTAGGTCCACTGCATCCGCCTCCAAGAAGTATGATCTTTGCTTGAGGAATTTTGTTTGTTTCCAAATTGACTTATTTTCAAGTTATGGACGTATTCCGTGTCACATGCTATTCCATTTTACCTTAAAACTAATAGCTTTGTCATGACTAACAGGGGGTATCAAGTAGCCCCAAAATCCATACGTTTGTCGTATCAATTGGTTGCTAGATTAATGGGTCGTACTACTTTTTAGTAACCCCACATTTCAACTATTAAAAAGTCTTGAATAAATAAATCTAACACTTTTCTTGGATTCATATGAATGACTGAAGGGATCAGCCGGATTTCGTGAAGGTATGCAAGCATTGTATCCATCATTTTGAAGTTCATCTGGTTTAACAAATATGTTATCTTATGTCACAGAGGAAGCAACAGAAGGCATCCGAGTTAGACGACCAGCTCAAGGACTACATCGAGGAATGGAGAAAGCAGAGGAGGAAGGAGGAGGAGGAGCTCAAGAGGCTCAAGGAGAAGCAAGCCAAGCGAAAGGTAGTCATTGTGCACCCATGACGGTACACGTTTACGACACCAATATGTCCCTAGGTCCTTCGTGAGCAACAAGAAAAAGCCCTTGAAGCTAAAAAACAGAAGGAAGAGAAGGATCGCCAAGCCGCCGTGGAGACTAAGAAGCGTCAAGAGCAAGAGGAGAAAATGCGACGCCTCCAAGAGAATGAGAAGAAGAGACAGCAGATGGCAGAGGGTGGTGGCAAGCAGTTTGGCAGTGGCGCGGGTGCCGTAAGTCTGCAATCAGACACTTTTGTACCTACCAACAAATCTCACATTTTATTTTCCAGGGTGCCAGCCCAGCCATGGAACTCCAAAAGACAAAAGAGCAGCTCGCCGAGGAGAAGAAGATTTCCCTCAGTTTCCGTATCAAACCCTTGGAAGTGGACTCCCTGGACATGAACGCCCTCAAGCGAAAGGCCAACGAGTTATGGGAACAAATCATCAAACTTGAGACAGAAAAGTACGATCTAGAGGATCGACAACGTCGTCAAGACTACGATCTGAAGGAGTTGCAGGAGCGTAAGAAACAGCAGTTGAGACAGAAGGCTCTCAAACTCGGCCTCAATCCTGAAGCTCTGACCGGGAAATACCCCCCAAAAATCCGACTTGCCTCGAAATTCGAGAGGCGAGTGGACACCCGATCTTATGAGGAGAGGAAGTCCCTTTTTGAAGGAGGCTATGGGAAGTGTATCAAGGAGACCAATGACAAGATGTGGCAGGATCGCTTGGATGAGTTCAAGGCCAGGCAAAAGGGTGAGGAGAAATTGAGATGGCATAGTCTCTTAAATTTCTAAAACGTTTTGGTGTTTTTTGTAGTCCGCCTTCCAAAATGGTTTGGAGAGCGACCGGGTAAGAAGAAGAATGACCCACCCACCCCTGAGGAGGAAGCTGCGGCGGAACAGGTAAAACTTTTGAAGTCCTTAATTCACCACATGTCCCCTTAAAAACTTGTTTATTTCTGTATAGCGAGACATGCTAGAACCCCTTGCCTTGGACGAGCCTTCCTTCTACGAAGAGGAGCCTGTGGCTGAGGAGGAGCCTGAGGAAGATAAGACCGAGGCTGCCGCCGAGGCTGAGGAGGAAGAGGTAAGAAACCGTACACCTTTGATAACCAGGTTTCTGAACGTTTTCACATTATAGGAAGAGGAAGAGGAGGAGGAGGAGGAGGAAGAAGAAGAGGAAGAGTAAAAAGTTAAAAGGCGAATATAAAAGACATGCATATCCGTCTTTTCAGAAGACGTGGACACTATACTTATTTATACCAGTGTAAATATTTTTCCCTCTCTTGAGAATGTATCAATCTTCCAAATGTATACCCTTTTACTCACAATGTGACCAAAACACATTGATGATGATCAATTGACTATGAATTATTGGCTGCTCAGAAAAAGACACTTTGAAAAAAATAAAACCAGACATACGAATTGCTCACACATACCAAAATAAACGAGGCTTCGTGATTTCTATTCTTGAGGACCCAAATTTACTGAAGAATGAAAAAGAACGTAGCAAGGACTGTTTGTTTGTGGACTCAATTAGTGGAACATTACCAATTCCGCCTTTGCACCAAATTCACTCTGCGTATGCATAATTGTTTTGTCTCGAAACTTATTTTATTTATTTTAGGCAAAAAACATCTTTAGAGAAAATCGATGCGACGGACTAAACTTGAGGATGAATACTGAAGATTGTAGTATGACTCAAATCGCTTCTCTGTGAGTTAAAAATCACGAGTCATGGCAATTTTGTGAGGGATACAGGAACATGGCTTTTATTTGAGTATTGTTGGGAAAGGTATCTAAATAATACAATATTCAAGATCTTTACATAATGTAGAGAACTATCTAGGACAACCGATACCATTGCTACTAAGTCACTGCTCCTAGAGAGAAAACATTTCACCAAGTCCAAATTAAACGACGACAATGATAGACGCTTGAAGTGTTTCTGTTCGGGTGGCACTTAAATGGCAGTGGTAGTCAACCTGTGAACACGACATTAAGGACAACACTCCTATCATGCTCTATCTACACAATACGTTACGAGAATAAAAGGGAAAAGCATGGATTCATGGAGACATAATTATGTACCGTGGTACCTTGACAGATAAACCCTATGTGTCACTAACAAAGGGCACAAAGGAGAGAGAAAGATACTAGATTTTATGAATAAGCAAACTAAACAATAGGTGTGTCAACACCGCAATTACAACTTTCTACAGGCCTTCGCACAATTAACTTTCACTTATCTAATTCTAAGTACAATACACTTTCAATCTCTCTAAAAATTTAAATACTTTTTTTTCTAACAATTGACTATTGCCACAAACAACATGGTTTAGATGAATTATGTTTATAATACTTAATCGATTAGAAGGGCGAAATTAGTTTGTCCCAACCTCATGAATTTATCTGGCTTCACATTCTTTGCAAAAGCGCGACACTGTACGTGGATCACCACCCCTTGCTTTGGATTCTTGAACTTGATGAACATGAAAGGAGCCTGATATCCAACTTGCTGCTGGTACGGGTAGTACATCCCACTAATCCCCCTCTCCGGGATGTAGGAAATCTCCCCCATGTTCTCCCGGTCCAGAACAGTCTCCCCCTCGCAACTTATCCAAACGGTGGAGAGGATGTCTTTCCTTAGGGCATCGTTGTTCCCTGCCTTGGCGGTCTCATTCATGATGTGTTGAGCGAGGTCAGCGGGCATGTCCTTCTCCTCCTGCTCCTTCTCCAGATGTCGGAGGAGCCGGTCATGGGAGAAAGTGTCCTTGTCGTCATACCCATAAGGTTCAGGGGTCCAGCCGAAAATCTTGTTGAGCTTCACAAGGACACATGGTTGTCCGTCCGGGTAGCCGAAATTTGTCTTGATTGAGCAAGGGGCGAGTTGTTTGGTGTCCACGCGGCAAACGATGTCCTTGTCCCCTGTGGCTCCGGATCCTAGGGTGCAAATGGGAAGTTTCCCCTGACCAGCTTCGACTTTTTCAATGTACTCCTCCAGTTGGAAGGTCCAGAAGGAGTATTCCCGCTTCCTGTCCTTGTCGTACCAGATTAGGGTGGAGTCCGCGTTTTTGTCCGGATGCGGCATGGGACGGAATCCCATTCCGGGGTTGGAGCCGATGAGGGAGGCGTCCTGCTGCCACCGGGGTTCATCCTCGGTGATGCAGATGGTGGCGAAGATGTGGTAGGAGAGGCAGAAGAAGCAGCCGAGGAAGATGAAGAATAGGATGTAGAAGACGGTGAGTTTTATCCATTGGGCCCCTGTGCGTTGCATGATGGTAGGAAGGGGGAGGTTGAAGGCCAAGAACGGCTGGAAATGGACAGAAAATTAGTCCTTAATTAGTGTTGCTACAAATGCTTATTAACATTCATGAAATCTTAGTCGGTGCAAGTAGTAGTAAAGGCAAGTAATTCCGTGCTTTAAAATTTGCGCTACCAAAATTGTATACCCCACATTTTTTAAATCTCTCGCATCCCTACTTAATTTTAAAAGTAGGAAGGTAAGACACAAATAATTGCGGGTAATGTTCTGCATATTCTGAAAGACAACGACTAATTTGAATGTTTCAACGACATATGGCCTTCCCACGGTTCATGGTGCATAGTGGGGAATACAATTGGGGGTACGGCATTAGAGGTACAGGTACAAAAAATTTGGCAATGACTCACCTTAGATAGCTATCGATGAATCGAGAGATGGATGATGAAGGAATGTTTTAATGGGTCTACCTACAATCTTAGTTGGTAGTAGCCCAATGTCCTGTTAATAAATCTGTCAAAATATAAATTGTTGACGAGAAAATGAACCCTCGGTTTTGGAATTATCTAGTTTGTACTCCTCTATAGAAGGAATGAGGAGTGAGGAATACGTTATACTAACTCCACCCTGAAAGTTATACGGTTATTGCAAAAAGGAAGAGAGATGGGAGGTTGATTGTATCACAGAAATGTAAAGAGCAAAAGGTTAGGCACATGAACATAAGCGGGCAAAAACAGAGAAATGTATCTTTAAATCATCAATGAGATGTATTACGGTGGTCCTTGCATATTGACCTAAACTTTGTCAGGAAGATTCCTTAATTGTGTACTCGATTTATCTAAAATTCGGCATAGCAGTACATTCTTTGTCGATTATGAAGCATTGAGGCGGACATACGGACAGACGATTGAGGGACATCACGGTTTCGGGATATGTATATTTATTAAAATAGATGTATATTTTAAACTCGGGAAGTACGTGTGCTGTTTTAAGATAATGGTTATATGCTTTTATTTTTGCACAGCCAAAACCGTTCTGCCATTCCTTAGTAAGAATATCTATACCACATCTGGAGAAAGACAGAGTTTCGAGCATGCAAGCAAGGACGGATAATATGGTTTGAGCCTCTCCTATAGACGCGAGTTTCTTTTCCGAGCAATTCGAAAGCTAGTGGGAGAAGAGAGAGAACTCCCGTTCTGTCTGTGGACTCACATTTGGTATGATCTATAAATAAAATCAAAGATCTAGGAGCAGATATTAGGAAAAAATGTGTCATTCTTTATAATTAAAGCTTTTGTGGTTCCAACTTAACAAAAAAACTGAGTCTTTCTATCTTCTTCTGCACAACCCAAACGAAAGACATGGGAGTATGCATGCACATGATACATTTAGCAGTTGCATTCGTATAAATCTTTCTTCAACTTTAGTTCCTTTCTATCTGCATGTTAATAGCACGTGTGCAAGCATGATATGTCGTCAGAGTGTCGTTAGATGAAAGACTTTTTTGCAACTGCATATTTCCAATTGCTGTAGAGAGTCCCACAATAATAATATGCTCTATGTTTTCACACCAAAGCCAGGCGTTTGGTTTATGATTCATCATGTCAACATCAAAAAAAATGAAAATCATAATCTCAAACCTCATTACATCATATCTAGTCCATTACTACTCTGGCTCACCCATTACATGACATTTAAATTGGAACACATGTCTCCGGTTATATAATTTAACAATGTAGGTCGCTCCAAAGGTCAATACTCTCTCCCACCAATGCATATACCCCTTCACCTGTTGTTAAAGTCCTTTCGGGCTGGACAATGTCAGGAGATATTATGGACATCATATAAGGCTTTGCTGAGATATCACGAAAATCTTGGTACCCTAAATACTCACTTAATGAAAAGATAATCTGATGAGTCTTACAAATACCTTTAATTAAAGTTTCTAAAATGAGTCAATGAAAAGTTGTCGGAGACGTTTGTTATCTAAGTTTAATCCGATTGAACTTATCTATTCCAAGAGTAGTCCTTTCGTAATTTTGAAGTAAACAATAATAGGCCATAAACAGATATCCCGATAAGAAAATGGGTACAATTGAACTGTGACTTCCTGAAAACAAACATTCCATGTATTGGAGAGATGAACAAATGTTATGCATCTGCACACCCTTCTCCCATTTGTTAAACCCATCATGGACATTTGTCGGTGGCGAGGAATGTTCCCACTACGCCTTGCTGTATCCAAAGATGGTAACCATTATTTCGTAATTGCAAGAAGAACCGGTGGCGTGGCCAACTTCGCAAAAGCCCTTGCTCCCTTACTGTCGATGGCCTACATGACAATAGTTGGGGGTAACCTTCTTTTGTCTCTGGATCGTCTGAGCCGCCTTCAAAAACTCTTCAGCGGATTTTGGTCATTTGGATACTTTGTGGCCATGACGTTTGCAGGTACAGAGGTTTGCATACCAAAGGAAATCATGACGATGCTGAACTAATGTTATCGTATGAAAGGTCAAACCACCAGAAGGGTAATTCATAGCACATTTTGCGTTAGTTTTATCTCCTTTTTTTTAATTTTTCTAAAGGAAAAGTAAGACACACTCTTTTACTCAACTTCAACTGCTCTCAGTGAGCGTGTCAAATGTCCTCATTCCCATATTGGTGCTGGTAGTGAGTGTTCTTCTCCCCACGTTTCCTCCGTTCCTAGGATTCGTTTTGGGTCCCCAATCCCCCTGCTTTTGGCCTCTGCAAACAATTTTACACATTTGGGAGTACTACGTTTGGATATACACCTTCACGGGCTGTGCTTTTTTCACAGGATGTTTCGTCGTGGTGGGAATGACTGTGTTCCTCTTGTATACGGAGGACTTTGATGGCGCAAAGGATAAATCGCAAGTGGACAAGGTGTATAGGCAAATCCAGATCATGGTATCATGTTTCAATTTATGTGCTCAAGGCTTCTACCTCCCATTCCTCCTGGCTGTCCTCATGATACTGAGTGTGACCAGTGGATTCTTCACGCTGGCCCACTGGGACGTCCTGTCGAAGTCGCCATTGATGGCGATCATGCCCTTCGTGTCCATTCTGGTTCTTCTGTCCCAGCTGGGCCTGTGCTACATGGCTGGAAAGACGAATCTCCTGTCGAAGCAGGTGCTTTTCAGAAATTCAAAGGCAACCCGGAAGGAAAGGAAAAAGATAGCGTCCCTCCAACCACTTAAAATTAAGTTTGCTTCCAATTTTGTGGAAATGTCCACAGGGCTGGAAACCTTGAACGTGTGCAACTGCTGTCTGGTTCATTTACTTCTTCTCTATAGGACTAAATAGGGGGTGTGATATATCGCAATTTATTTTTATGGAAACTACACATGAACATATTATTGATAATTGACTAATTGTAAGTATCCACAATTTTACTCTACAATACGATAGTGATGCAGAATTAAAATCTGATGGTTGCATGTGATGCATGTGCATTTGAAATGAAAGTTGCAATTTTCCTATAGACGCAGGGCTCTACGCAGAAATGGTGATCTACAGGGGCAAGTTGCCCGTGAAAAAGAAAAGTCGACTAAATCTCTGTCAGTTGGACAACATAATCAAATGTGAACTTGGGGAGCCATTCCTTGTCCCGCCCCAGGTAGTGGGGGGATGTTCAAGAGGGCATGAGAATCAAATAGACCACATGGTCCGGGCTCACCCCTCCATCAAGACAAATTCTTTAAATGGTTGCTACCGAATCTACCGAGGTCCTGGTGGTGCTCTGGGTCAGGTCAGTCAGGTGTGAGGTGTTTTAGAAGGTATGGCAGTCAAAATAATGCAGTAGTGTTTTAAGAGGTGATTCTTGAGGGGATGTGGTAAGTATAAAAAAACACAGGAGGAAGTAAGAAATATGATTACATAAGGAGCCTATGGTACCTAATTTGAATGGTGATATTAACTATAAACGTATGGTTCTCACATTCTTTGTCATTGCAACTGATAAGATCAGTTTGGCATGCATGCAGGGTTTAGAATGCTCACATGCAGAATAACAATTCATCGCGCGTTCTCTTGCCCGGAAATCTTTTTGTGCGAATGGGTTGAACTGAACCTTTCAATTGTGTAATTGTGGGATTTCCAATTGAGGATGATATTATGGCATGACAGGTCAGTGTTTCATTATGGTTGCTACACAAAAATACAATAGCAGGGAATGGACTGCTCAAAATATAAATGTAAAAAAGGCACCCATTGAAATTTGAAACATGCATTCATAACACTCCATGCATGACCAATATCCCATGAAAACCACGCGATGATTTAATTATTCCTAGGCTAATTCCTTGCTAGCAGTTCAAAGTGACAAAATGCACAACAGAGGATTCAAATATGAATTTACACCATGGCAACGGCTTCAATTTTATGATCTAATCAGTATATAGTCTATTGCGTTGAGTCTATAGTCCAAATGATGTATTTTCTTCCTTCTGCAGACTAACCCTTAGCTTTGGCTTTAGGAACCTTTGCTTGCCACAAGGCACACCTTCCTTTGGAAGTAGCACCACTGGACGCCCCACTACCCGCTGCTGCCCCAGCTCCCTTTCCAGTATTCAGCTGCCACGCCTGAGCATCAGCCTTGGCACAAGGGGCAAGAACCACTGTAACGGAGTTGTCTGTCGCTCCATCCTTGGGCGTAGCACATTTTCCGCTTCCCTTTCCTACAAGTTGGAACTTGGGTGGTTTCTAAAATACACATGACAAGGTAAGTGACGTGCCAGCGTGTATGAATCACTAACGATGGGGTCAAATTTCCATAGATGGTTCGCATTTGCCGTGTCGCAATGCGTAATACCCAGCTGGGATCCGTCAGTTGTCGCACCTTTGATGACTTCCACGCAACTCCCGCTGCCATTGCTCGTCAGGTGGTAGTAACCCTGGCCCACGTGAACCTTAATAATTTTACAAATGCCCGTGAAAATGGACAGTAAAGTAAAGTGGTCTTAGGCTATACCGCAGTCCAAACTTGATTTCCTGGGTTATCAGGATGACAGTCCCAAATGATGAGAGGGGTGTCATCGGCAGCACTACCCCCTGCAGCGTCCAGACAACGGGTGCTCGTTACATGGACGAACATGGATCCCTTGCTCTATGCACAGCAACGTGTCCTTTGTAGATATCATTTGTATGCACTTGATTACTGCTTACTTTTTTGCATCTCGGTAAATAAGCGGTTTTCCCTTGACCAAGACCGCCCTATCAAGGAAACTTAGACAGTTATTTCTCGATCGTATTTCAAGTTTGGTCTATATGGCCTTACCATAATTGCTTCCATTATCACTAAAGTGACCACGATGAGATGTTGTTTCGTCATGGTGGTTGAGTCCGAAATGTGGACACGGATGATGATGAAATCAAAGTGACTTTTATTTGATGTTCGGACAAAACATATAAACGATCGTGTGATATTGTTTGTACAGAGTGAACCTGTCCATTGTTCCAACGTACCTCAAAATTGAACAGTGCCATTCAAAGTCATAGGGTATACATATTGTATTTTATTTAGGGAGGACAAAAAAGTGTTTTTGTTGAAACATTTTATACTCACGATTTTGGGTGCAATGTTGCTTTTCTTTCTTGGCACGCAAAACATATGGGACAATAGGAGACGGCTGCTGGAACAGGACCGGGAAGAGGAGGTAGAGTAGTACATTTTTAAATGCTTGTTTGACTTTTCGTTTTCATCAACTTTCAAGCAAAAAGAAGATTTTTCTGCAATTGCGTTTTCAGTTATTCTATATCATTATTAAGAATATACAGTTAAAGGATTTCATTTTATGCATGCAGCTCTAATGAAGTGTACTCTTATTTAATCTAATCTATGACGCTTGTCTGTATCCTTACATCAGTTCAAACAAGTTATCTTTAGATGAATAAACTCTCATTTTTATGTGAAGCATAAATTGTGTCCATGCGTCATCATCTTTTCTCATCAGTACTGCCATGCGTTGTGATATCCATTCATTTTGGTAATACTGACAATGAGGTGTGCAATGCTAGGGTTTAATTTATTCAGCAGGCTTCATAACATTCAGAAAGTAAAGTCTAAACAGGAGGAAAAGCTTTTGAAGCCGATAGCAAATGTGGGACATCTCCAATTCGAAGGACGAACGGCATGTGATGTCTTTCTTTAAACAAAAACACTGAAGTAATTGAACTCCTTAAGACTTATGAATGGTAAGGCTTTCATACCTCTTCACAACTGCGGCTACTATTCCCCTGGAGATTTCGTCCGTGCTGTCCCGCCTGGGTGAGAATGGTAGGCTGACTAACGGTGCCCCCCTCCGGTAGACCGTGGCTCAGCATAAGACTGCTCGCTGCATCCGTTACTCTCCGTCCCACCATCCGCCCATGAATCCCGTACTCTTCCACCAACCACCGATTTGCGCGACAGAGTCCTTGGAGCGTGCATTCCCATGGGAGCTTCCCATTCTTAGCGTGCCCCAATGGCATAAGGAGAGGGAGAATGCGAAGCATGAGCTCCTCTTCTTCCTCTTCTTTGTTTGACTGTTTGAAGGGTTCTTCTTGTACCGAACGACGTCTTCGGCCGGCTGCCTTTGTTGTGGTTCTGAACAGGACAAGGAGGGTAGCTACCAGGTTGAAAAGGTATAGGAGGCCGAGGATTCCTACGTAGTTGTAGCCCTGTAAATGTTATAAATCAAAATGAAGCTTTCCAAAAAAAGACAGAAAAATCTACCGTTTCATAGGCTTCCGTCCATCCCCATCCGACGTGTTTGTGATGATGTTTTTTCTTCTTTTTCTTCTTCTTTTTCTCCTTGCCCCATCCCCATCCGTGGGAATCACTGCTTGGCGTCAGATCACCCACAACTCCACCGTAGTAGGAATTTGGATAGCCGTATCGTGAGGAAGCTTCTGATAGCAGTGGTAGGTAAGGATTGGAAGGTGAGGATGGAGGATAGCTGTTGAGGTTCGCCTGTAGGATGGTGGCTAGAGTAGGGTCATTATCTCCCTGAGTTTCATGACCGAGACCCATCATGGCAAGTGCTCCGGAGGTGTCCAGACTCCTTTCTTCCCTGTATATCCATTCATTAGAAGTATTTTTAAGTACTAATGGGCCCGGAACTTACGCGTGAGGATGGACACCAAAATTTTGGCGACCCTGGGTGAAATGGTCATTATTATTCGAGGTCAGTTGTCCAGTCAGGTTTCCCACAAACTCATGCTTGTTGTCTCCAACTACTTCACTTAGAACTAGGAGGCAAACATAAACCTGGATGGCACAGGAAACAAGGGGGGAAATGGAGACCATCACTCTTCCAACTTTTATGGCTAAGTATACTTAACTTAGCACATTTCGAAATCTAAAATTAAGCAAACATGACTTGCCCTCGTTTATAAAATCAGACTGAGAAGGAATATTCTGAATGCAAGGTTTTAAGTAAGCAGGAATCTGTCTCTGTAGCCCCGATTGTTGAAGGTGACAATTATGTGGTATTGATCTAGTTTGTATGACACGTATTGCCGTAAAAAAAATACATCACTTTGGGCAGACTCGTCCGTTGTGAACCGCAGTTACCAAGAGGACAAGCCGTACTGAGGCAAAGTGAGATTTTGAAGGGAGCAGACTGACGGAAGGCTTGCAAATTTTACGAAGTTTGGAAAAAGATGTTATCCCAATTTCAAGGACCATTAGTTCCAAAAACTATCTCAAGAAATCTTTATCGTTCGCCTCTTTTTGTATACCCAACCACTATCGAAAAGGGAATCGGGCTAATAACTGACAGTTCTACATTTATTTGAAGAACACGGAACAACCAAGGATTAGGGATTAATGGCAAAGAAGGAGGATGTCTCACAATACTCTAAATATAAATTTGAGTCATTAATCCAATCTAATTACACAAACACGGTCGTTAAAGATGAGAACCAAATAAGACATGCATACGGCGACTTTTCAGACCCAGAATTGGACCACTAATCATCCTGCCTAAACTTCCAGCCCTGGACCAAATGTGAAGATTGACTCTTCAACTTTACATTCCGGGGGGTGAATAAGTTTAGGCATGATGATAAGGGGTCCAATTCTGGCGATGACCGGTGTGGGTTTTCATCAAAAATCGACAAAAGTTGTAAAAAAATGCACAACTTCGCCCGTAGCAACAAATGTGGAGACAACCACAGCGTTGTTTGGCACATAAAAAAACTCATTTTTCACCGAGAACTGAGAACGTAAACATTTCTCTCTCTGTCTCTTCTCTACTTTTTTCTTATCTTTCCCTTTTGTGGGAGTGTTCCTCTTCCTTTCGCCTTTGGAAGGGGTGGACACCACTACCTCGCCATCTTCATCTTCTCTCCACCACCACTCTCAAGTTGAGAGTCTCATCCAAGACTACGGGACTTCAACGCATGGACCCATTCGTGAGGCCCTCAACCCCCACTGCTCTCCTCTCCTGAGGGTGACCCTGGATGCGACTCGTCATCTCGTCCTCCACTACCGACACTTCCTACTCGTCTTCAACATCTTCAAGAGTGGTAAGGAACAATGACTTTTTTACTTCAATTGACTTTGGCCAAGCGTTATATCCCCTATGTTCTATCTATAGTCAATCTTTTGGAGGAGATCGAGTATGGTCAGCATTCAGCATAACCTTCGTCTTACTGAAGTCAACCTACTTGGGGGTAAGTTGTATTACACGTTTTTGACAAAGAACTTTAGGTTTCATCACATTATCTTACTTCCAGAGTCCACCTTTGAGGGTCAGAATCCAATCCGAAGAAGACTGATGTGCTGAACCTTGGGATCGACGTCATCATCATCCTCGTTTCAAGACTTCATCATCAAAAGAACTCTTTTTGTTGATATTGTTTGTACCCGATTTTTATCATGGGTAAAAAGTGTCCATTGGGTAAAGACGGGAATGGACACACTACAAACAAGGCTCTTGTAAGGGTGCGTGGGGACGCAACTTGGAATCTTCTTGAAATGTTCTGTACTGAAAAAGGTTTCGACATTACTCAATACCCAAAGGCATCTACGCAAATATGCGTTACGTGCTATGCTCAGATTTCGACATTACAAAGGACAGATAGGGGTCCAAATAAAGTCCTGAAACCGGTGCCACAACCAGCGGCACAAGAGCCGACTGAGACTAGGGCGAAAAGAGTAAACCCCATTGACATAAGGGACTTTGTAATAGAACCACCAACAAGGAGGCGTCGTACTCCAACAAATGTTGATGTCAATGTTGAAAATAATGATCCCGCCAATGCCATGAATGTCCAACACGAGCTGGACGATATCGAAGCGCTCTCAATTTCACAAAGTGAATTAAATGAAATTGAAATGGAGCCGGTTGTGGTTCCTGTGATCAGTCCTATTAACAGTCAGTCAGACGATACTCAAAGTAGTACCGTCTCATCCGCGTCAGATGCTTCCACTCAATCCAATTCCAGTACACAGACATTCTGCATGTTCACACTAAAATCAGTTTTGGCAACGCAACATAAATGTTGTGCCTGTGGTTCCTCGGTAAGGAAATGTGTCACCATTGCCACTAGAAAACAGGCCTGGCAAGAGGAAAAAATATACATTCCTGGTACCAATCGACTATGTACTACTTGTATGGATACCACCACTAAACTAGTAACCCCTTCAGGGATGGAAAAGTTGAAAGAACATGCAAAAGAAATGATCATTGATTGTGACAGTCTAGACTTCACAGACTGGCTACATGCAGTGTCAGAGTCGACGACAACAGGCAATCCTTTGTTCTCCTTTGAAGAGAACGGTGTCAGTGAGTCTCAGTACCGCATGTTACTTGGACTTAACAAAGACCAGTTTGACGAACTACATGAGTTAATCAAGGAAAGGCTTAGGAACTCTGAAAAAAGGAGTACAAGAGACGCTTTGGCGATATTCCTTTTGCTACTTCGACAAAACAGTAAGCAAGAATTTCTTGGTTACTGCTTTGGCATGACACAGCAGTCCATAAGTTATACCATTGATCGTGTGTCACAAGCACTTTACGATTTGCTAGTTCCGAACTATCTTGGATATGCTCACATTTCAAGACAAGAGGTGCTCACTAAGCATTCAATTGCCCTCACCCACAAAGTGTTAGGGGTGACCCAACAACAAATGGGATTGGCCTCTGACTGTACGTATCTGTACATAGAGAAGCCATCCGACCCTGAAATGCAGAGAAAGACATGGTGTGATCATAAGAAACGTAATCTTTTGAAATTCCAACTTGTGACTTCAACTACCGGCTACATAGTTGATGTAGACGGTCCATATTGCTCTGATGCAGCCAATAATGACGCTGGAATAATGCACATGCACTATGAAACTTCAGGTATACTTAACTTCATGGAGGAACACGATTTTTTCCTGTACGATAGGGGATATCGTGACATTGTAGCTGAAACAGAACAAAATCATAAGTTATCTGTTTTCATGCCAGGCTTCTTAGATCAGAGAGTCGACAAACAGTTCAAGTGTCTTGACGCTAATCTATCCAGAACTGTCTGCATGAATAGGTGCGAATCTGAATGCGCTCATGGTCGGGAGAAAAATGTTTTCCCGTTCTTCATGCATCGAATAGAGGCCTCTTACATTCCTAAGATTGAAAGATTTTTCAAAATAGGAGCAGCTCTTATGAACAAATGTTTTCCACCGCTAAGAAAGGATGAGCCTTTCCATGACATAATTGTTCAGGAAGTGCAAAGGGCTTCTACTGTCAATGAATTTCAAAAAGAGTTGGAAGCGTTGGGTCTTTTAAACAATAGAAAGACCTCACAGTGGGTCCCAACAGACGCAGAGGCTATTGAAGATTTTCCTCCTTGTTTCCAATTTTTTGTATAAGGTGGTTGGCGTCTTCTCCCCAAGAGCCCAAAGTCTCAACGGCCACAGGGACGAAGTAGAAGGTGCGGGCGAGGTCTACGTATTTGGATTCTTTGAATTCTGCACGAACTTTGGCTGCGGTTCCAGCTTTTTCACTTGTCTTATTAATGTAGGATTTGGCTAGTGTGTTCGCGCATGTGAAGTCCCACATCAAGCAGCGTCCTCCTGACCATGGGGATATTGTCACGCCATCAGCGGCTTTTCCATCCAGATGGTTGTATCCGTCTGGTTCAAGAATAATCAGCAGCGGATAATGGAAATTCAGCAGCGGATAAGCTCTTTCCAATGATTTCGTTCACCAAGCTGTGTCTCATTAGTCTTCCCTTTGTTGAACCGCAATTGAGGGCATGGGTCCCGTACGCGTCAGCTTTGGCTTCACAGATGCAAGTGTGAGGGAGGCAAACCTTTTGTCCAAGGCGAAGAGCCACAGCAATCCGGAAGGATCGATCATCCAATGTTGTTCCTAGTGAGGGGCAAGGTAGGACGCTCAACCAGCTACCCGACTCCTTCTCCTTACTTGCCAAGAGTCTTGCTTTGTCTTCTTTGGTGTTGGCGTTCGAGATTAAGGATAACATTTTTTGCTCACAGACAAGTCTATCCCAGAAATGTTGGCTTGATCGAAAGACTGTTGGTGGGGGTTCTAGTTTGGACAAAAGGGACCAGTTCTCCAGAGCTTCTACATATCATAACA
>JAQIWU010000324.1:0-28391 GCA_034696445.1 Isotomiella minor
CCTCCCAAAGACGAATACTTTTTACTCTTGCTCTTGGGAAATCAAACCTTTCTTTCCATGATTATTATTGGTTCCTAACTTCTTGACTTAAGTATCGGTATCCAACATATTTCAGAATTCCTGCAAATGTCTGCTTGCTTTACGATGCTGAAATGCAGGAGAGAAAGTTATTTTTTATCAAGAAATACTAGTCAGTTTAAGTGATGAGACAATAAATTTCAATCAGAATCACATTCCCATGACAGCAACAAGTCGAGAGTCGTGGAAGGAAGGTAAAATGTCCGATCCAAAAGAAAAAGAGAAAGTATAAAGACTATGGAATTAACTTTCACCACAAATCATTTCTCATAACGTTTACGACATGGCGTGACATAAAGTTGCCTCCACCAAAAATAATGCTTCTGAACTTATATGACTCGAGTCAATTAGTAACTTGGACACTTTCTCCTTTTTCCCTCAGGTCTATCGTGTCACGACAGATCGTCGAGGCTGGGTGGAAATCCCCCAACTGCCCATGTTCACAAAAAATCCCGGGTCGAAGAATTTTATCACCATAGCTCCAATCCGTGATGGGGAAAATGGTTTCTTTGATCACTTGGTCTACGTTGACACAGCGAACCAACGGAGTCATCCAGTCACTCATGGGAATTACGACGTCGTTAAGATTAACGCTTGGGATGAAGAAAATAAACTTGTGTAAGTCAAAGTCAACTTTCACTTCCTTTTGTCCACATCTTAAGCTTTGCTTTTCCTCCACTTTCACTTTTCTTTTTATTGGTTTTACTTAGGCTCATACAATAAAGCAAAATATGCACTTTTTTCCAGAAAAGGAAAGTCAATAAATTTGGGTATTATTAATTTTGTATTACAGATATTATACTGCCATGCCTACAGCCCAGCCGGGTCAGAGAAGACTGTTTCGCGTCAAACTAGAACAGCCTTTTACTGAGCACAGTCCACAGTGTCTTCTTTGCCAAGAGTTGCCCAGCATAAGTCTCACCCCCTCGAGGAATGGGCGGACTACCAAGGCTCCAAAGGTCAAAGGGAAAGACGATACTCAGAGTAAGAAAAAAGGCAAACATTATTAAAGAAAGAGACTAAAAATGTCACCTTCCTCCAGCTTCACCACCCAAAAATACAGGGCAGAAGCAGCAGATTGATGGGAGGCTCAACAAGGATCCGAGGGCCTTCCAGGCGAAAGGGGTCGTGGGGGGAAGTGACCCTACGAGTGTTGCGGACAGTCGCTCCTGCTCCTTCGTTGGGAGAATGAAGTTCAACTCGAAGAAGAGTCATGTGGTCCTGGAGTGTGCAGGTAAGATGCAATGTCTCAAAGTGCCCCATAAAATAAAGACCTCTTTCTTAGGTCCTCAAATCCCCTTCGTAGCCATGTACTCCATCTCACTTGAGGAGGAGAAGCAGCCACCACTCCCACCCATCCTCGTCGTGTCTGATGATGGACAAGGTGGTGTTCTGCAACTACCACCCCCACCACCTCAATTCCTACGCCTTACATCCCTTCTACAAAGCAACCAAGGGCTCACAGACCACACGAGAAAAGTTGCTTTCCCTCAAAGTCGCACCTTCTCCGTGCACCTCATGGCAGGGCATAGTGTCCAGGTGAAACTCCTCCTTCCCCCTGGGCTCAGGGAAGAGGAGATTACAAAGTATCCTTTACTACTGAATGTGTAAGTCTACGTCTAAGGGTCTAGCTGGTTATGCTAATTTTCTTCTTACTTAGATACGGTGGACCAGGAACCCAGTTAGCAATAGAGCGATGGGGTGTCGACTTCACGACATACCTGGCAAGTAAAAAAGACTACATAATCGCCCAAGTGGACTCCCGTGGGAGTGGGGGGAGGGGGTGGGAGTTCCAGCACCAAGTTTACTACAGACTTGGCCAGTTGGAAGTAGCGGATCAGCTTGAAGTCGTGAGGTGAGGCAGCTTTCTCCATCTTCTGGTGAAAGTTGAAGAGAGTCAAGAGGTATATATATATACCTTACCTATGCTTTCTCCTTAGGCATTTGAGAGACTCACTCCACTTCGTGGATCCTAAAAGAATCGGAGTTTGGGGGTGGAGCTACGGTGGTTATCTCACAGCCATGATAATGACGAGTAAGGAACCCTCCAACGATCTCTTCCAATGTGGGGCGAGCATTGCACCCGTGTCCAACTGGAAACTTTATGGTAATTTTCATATTTATGTAAAAAAGTCACATAATTCCCCCTCACTACGTGCTTTCTAGACTCTGCATACACGGAACGCTACATGGGGAAGCCAAACGTGAGTGACAACTACAAAGGCTATGCGGAAACGGATGTGAATAGAAATGTGGAGCCCTTTGGAACCAAAATGTTCTTCCTCGCCCATGGAACGGCGGATGACAATGTTCACATTCAACACAGCATGCTCCTTGCCAAGGCACTCATTCAAAAAAGGATACTTTTCAGGCAACAGGTATATGGAAAACTGAAATTTCGACGGTGAAAGTAAAAAATTGTTTTTTATTTAGGTGTACCCTGATGAAGCTCATGGGCTAAGTGGTGCTAAGTTCCACCTCCACAAATCCTTGGAGACTTTCTTTGAGGACTGTTTTAAGAAGCAGTTCCCACCCGGAGCAGGGATTGGATTGAATAAGGGGGGAAAGTTTGAAGAGTACGATAATGATTGAGGCGGGGACATGAACTTTATCTTTTATGGGCATTAAATTATTTGAGTTATAAGAAAAAATTAGTTTTCTCTACATAAAAATAATGATAAACTTCTTCCAACCATGTGCCCTATTTATCATACCATCTAATAGCAAACAAAAGTTTCTTCTTGTGTGTGTGACTGATGTGTTACTGTTAGTGTGTCTACATATACTCTGTGCTTTCTCCTTCAAAAAAGAGCCAAAACTTTCTCTACTCAAAAATTGAATTCTCACAAGCAATCTGAGCTTTGATATATGGAAATGGAATGGATGCGGGCAGTCTATAGCTCTACTTTTCTTAGGTAAGACAAAAATATCCAATTGATTTTTACCCTGCTTTTTAATTTTCTTATACCCAATTTGTATGTTTATGTTTTCAGTATGTGGAAATGGAGTGAATGTGGAAAGTTGTGAACTTCTTCCCTCTTCTTCTTCTTCTCACCCTATGCTTCACCCTACTTCTTGATCTTGACTGATTGTACCTTTAAAAAACCAAAATAACCAAGGCTCCATGGAATGCCAAATTAAATTTTAGTGCAGGTCTGGTTGATTGATTGATTGACAGTGACACTTTATTGACAAATAGTTACAGAATTTCTTTCAGTCATATAAAGCCATACCTGCCGCTGCCTATAATTTAGAGTTACATCGTTAAAGATTTATCTCAATTCATACCCTTAAACACAATGGTTGCAATAGATATTTCGGCATAGATTTTTGTGATGATCTAGATTACCTACTTATACTTATACTCTTTGGCTCTTATCTGTATATATACTTACGCAAAAAAAAGGAATTTTTACGTGTAAGGTAATCAAATAATCACAATAACAATGGGGAATAATAGTTTCGTGTTTATCTCTCCTGTCCAATACAAATACTTTTAGATCTATGAAACAGTTACTTAAAAAGGTAGCGTATTTTTAACCCAATCAATGGCAACAATAATAGGTACCCCCTAAAGTATCTATGTTAACATGTAAAAGATCTCAATTTCCCAGTAATACTTTATGTAAACCTCTAAAAAGCATTCATATATAACATTCCTAAAAAGATTGAATCACATTGTTGTTCAAGAGTTATCTAAATAAATATTTACCTACGTACAATGTACAAGTAATAATGCAAAAGTGTTTGTCGATATATAAGCATTCATACACATTCCAAACAATTGGGGCGTCTTGAAAAATGAAAATTCACAGCTTATGACTTTTAGCATGTAAATTATATTGGAGTACCTAATATTTCACTTTTATCACAGCAATACGACGATTCTTTTTAAACGGAAGGTTGAAGGTTTTTTTTATCCGATCCATGCTGACTTTCTCTTGCATACTTTCACCGCATCATCCATACCCCGTAGTTAATTAGGATTCATACGATACAAAACATGAACATTTTTTATTTTTACTTAATTGAATACATGACATTAAACGAGTATGGAATGAGTGTGTTACTTAACGAATGTGAACACATAATGAACTTTATGCATAGCAGAAGACATGATTTAAGCTGGAAGAAATGGAGGATTTTTCATCTTTTTGATCGTTTGCATGGCGACTAGTGGAACTCATTTCCAGTAATTAGGCTGTGTACGTGCGTCAAGAAAATAATTTGGCACGCTTTTTGCTACAAAAATGAAAAGAATGGAAAGATCTTTATATAAAAAATATTGAAAATCTGATGGTAATGGTTTTAGTAGAATAGAAAAGAGTTTATAATCAATAAGAAAAAGGAGAGAAAGCCAAATCACACTACAATTATAGATCTATAGCACCAATCACTTACAATTTTTAGGTTTGTTTTTGTCAATGTACAACATTCATGATAGTGCTTGACGCTAGTTCAACTCATATATCAGAACTGATTCTGACCGAGTCAAATTCAAGAACTCAAAAATTAATTTAATTTAGATACTTTCACTTCCATTCGGTTTTAATTATAGCCCTTACGTAAATCGTGTACAATTAATTACTCAAGTTAAGTTAGTTAGCTTTCACTTCACACAATGAAAATCACAATATTCATTTGAAAATTCGCTATAGAAATCACACTTTGGAATTCCACACGCGTAAGGTCCCACTCTTTTATAGAAAGAATGATTTTGTATAGAAAAAAGTTACATTCGAATCCCTAGAAAATTGGCTTTTTCATAATCCTCCCAATCAAAATTGTCAAAGTGGCTGTCTATAAAAGCTTCCATCGTCATGTACAAATGGTGCAAGGCTCCCTTCAGGTCGTGGCCTTCGTCCGGGTAGATCTTTTTGATTTATAAAACCATTTAACTTGATTAGTTGGGGGTACAGAAGGGAAGTAAATTAAGTTACCTGTTCAGCGAACGAGTTGCCCTCCTTAATCATGGCCTTTGTGAGTTGAAGCGTGTGCTGATAATGCACCCTTTTATCCGCCGTGCCGTGAATGATGAGAAGATTTTTATCCGCAAGGTCCCTCGCCAACGGGAGTCTTGTCAAGTCAGCCTCTTCATACCCTCTGTAGTTATCCGTGAAGTTGGGGGTCCCCATGAACCTCTCTGTGAATGCTGAGTCTGCACAAAAAATATAGGAAAGATTGAGAGAGGAGTGGATTGAATTCTTAAAATTCCAGTTCAATGTACCGTAAAACTCCCATTTAGTGATGGGAGCCACGGATATGCCACATCTGAACAGTCGTTTGTCCTTCTCCTTCTCATCCTTGGCGAGGATGTTCGCAGTCACGTAGCCCCCATAGCCCCATCCCCAAACGGCCATGTTGCCCTTGTCGATGTAGTGGAGATGGTTGACCAGGTAGCTACCAGAAAGGACCATTAATTTTGTAACGACTTAAGTTTTGAGAAAGTGATAAATACCGAATGGCATCGATCTGATCCGTGACTTCATACGTCCCTAATCTCCTGTAGATTGAGTGCCGCACGTTTTCCCCCTGATATCCCGACCCACGACCGTCAACTTCCGCGAGAATGTAATTCTTTTGGCTAACGAGAAAGGCATTCCAGGACAAGCTCCATTTTTCAGAGACGAGTTGGGACCCCGGGGCTCCGTTGCTGTATTCATCGAAAGAAAGTTTTTTGCATACAAGAAAGCTCCTTTGTTTTGTTTCACTGTTGCCACTTACACAAAAAGGACTAATGGGAATCGAAACTCTTCATCCTCCCTCAGCCCTGGTGGGAGGTAGAGGCGGACAGGAGCCTTGTACGAGGACTCCCCTCCGCCCACCTCGACAAAGAAGGTCCGAGCGAGTGGTAAGCCTAAATCTGCGACTTCCGCCTTCAACGCGGTGTTATTATCCAGGATCTCCATCAGGCGGCCGAAGGGTGCAGAGTGAAGCGTCACCGTGGGGACTCCCGGCCCCTCACACTCCCTCACAAAGTACCTGGCGTCGGAACTAAATGTGACTTTGTTGTACAGACATGAGGGTAGTTTGAGGAGCATTCGTTTCTTCCTGGATTTGGAAAGGGGAGAGGAAGTGGAAGTTGAAGTTGATGATGCATTATCACTAACAACGCTTGATGAAGAAGAGGAAGCGTCTCTTTCTACGACGTAGGCGTCCATCGTACTCCCAGAGTGTAACGAGTCCACTGTCTCTTTACTCTCAACCCAACTCTCATCGTCAGGGAGTTCGATTAACTCTTCTCTGAGGAAGGAAGAGTGTTGTTGGTACTTTCCTCGCTTCTTGATGGAGGTTTTTGATGGAGGTGGAGGAGGAAATGGTGATGAGTTGTTGTTGCTTGAATTAGTGGAGGAGGACGACGAATCTGATGATGATGATGCTGATGATGGGGGTGAGGAGTCTGCACAACTTAAACATAGAGGTGCAACTACGACGGTGGAATTTGATGATTTTTCCGAGGCTCGGTACAAATGGCGTTGGCCTGGACTACCATGTGGAGCGGCTATAAAATATCTATAAGGGAAAGAAAGTGGAGAAAGTTAACGGGTGAAAGTTAAGTGGGAAAAGCACTTTGACTCACATATATTGACTATCTTGGTCCCAGGCGACGATTTTTGTAACTTCAAACGGTCCCCGTGTGATGGGGACTTGTTTACGCGTGCTAAGATCTACCCAAACGACGTGGTGAAAGTACCCTGCTTCTCCGTCACGCCATGGAAGTCGGAGGATGCAGCTTTTCCCATCCTTGGAGAAGAAGGGAGGTTCGACGTAGTCCAACCAACCAGTGCCGGTGTTTTTGACGGTGAAAATCTATAAGCAAAGAAACTTAATTTAGTCTGGGAAAGTTTGGGAAAAGTCAAAACTTCCTCACCTCTTGACACGTAAAGTATGGACTCCGACAAGTCGAAATGGTGGACACGTTCTGCCTTCGATTCATCCATATCACGGCCACGATCTCCGGCGTCACCCAGCTCACGCCAGTAACATAGTAATCCCTATGGAAATTCATAGAGTCTCACACTGCCCCAGGCATGTCTAAAGCGTAACTTACGAAGAATCCACGCCGATGGGTGGCTTGAGCACTGTGTTTCTCAACTGATTGGACTTTAGCTTGACCCAGAATAGGGTGACGGTTGGGTTGGTAGTCCCAGCCTTGGGATATCTTAGGGTTCTAAGATTTGGATAGGACTGACTCTCTTCGTACCAATGGTATGAAATCTGACCGACTTGAGAATCATTGAAGGAAGCGTAGACTAAATAATTTCCGTCCGAAGACATCCAAATGGCTGAATTGGATTTAAGAATCTCGGCTACAAAGGAAAGTTTAGGAAATAATAAATGAGCTTTCTTTTCATCATTTTTTTTATCTCGATAAAAGGATAAAAGGAAACATTTGTAACAATAGGAATGGGGTGATTAATTCTTGTTTTTTTTTCATGCCAAAAAAGGGAGACAAGGAGAAATTTGCTTTCTCCACTCCCATACCTTCATAAAGCCAGTCTGGAATCCCATTGTAAACAATCTCAGATCGACCCGACGTCGTAACACGGTACGTGACTGATCCACTCGGAACCGGTTTATAGTAAATATCATTCTCGTAAACAAATATTAAAGACGTGGTTCCTGGAACCCTGGGAAATAGAGAAAGCATTAATCAGCCCAAAGCTCAAAGTGCTCATCCTCTATCCTTACCAGCCCGCCCACTGAAGGAAGGTTTGTTCCTGCTCACGATCCCCATCAGGAAATGGAGTTACTTTTGTTAAGTATCTAAATTACACAATTCCTTACAAAATTGATCGGGGGACAATGAAAGGGTTTCCACTTACTGATTATCAATATCATAAACAGTGTACTTTGCACGGAATGAGTTTTGCCAAACTGGCTGGTCTTCATGGGCAAATAAGATTAGCCTTCTGTCCGGAGATACGAAAAATTTATGGGCGTCTAATTGCCGCTGTAATAAAAAAAGCAGAAGGTGAAAGTCATTAGAAAGAAACTTGACTTTCAACATTAGCAGAGGCTGTCAAATGGGAGAAATATGTCGAGTTAATGGAAATGCCATGTTTTTGCGAGTGGTGAAAGAAAAGTCAGATAAAAAAGCCAAAAAATTCCTTACGAAAGTAGTATTAGCAGCGAATGGGTGTAGCGTCGAAGTCGCAACGTTGAGCAATGAAAGTCCTCCCAAATAGTCTCTGAACAACAGCTCCGTTGCTGTAAACATAAAAAATAAAAGAATGCTTTAAAACATTTAACACCCAAAAGTGAGAGAAAGTCAAACCTGATATCCATGACCCGTTAAACGGGCTCACAAGAAAATGTGAGGACGTGACATCTTCAAGTGTTACTTTTCTCCCTTTCACCCTCGGCCCTTCATCCGGCGGGAGGAGGAGGTAGATGGAAAAGATGATTAGGCCAAGGACAGCACATATCACTAAAAGGGCTATTAGGATCCCTTTCCAATTCCTCTGGCTCGGTGTGGCTGCTACCAACTCCTGTAAAAGCAATACAAAACCTCGTTAGTAAAAGCGTGTTTGGAGAAAGAGAAAGTCACTCAGACTTTGTACATAAGTACCAAAACTTTACTCGCGTCGTAAATTACAAAAGTTAATTACGAATACTTATGTCTCGAGAGAGGATTTTGATTGAATTCCAAATCCTTTTCAGTATGCTATGCTCCAAGAACCCCATTTCATTTCTCATTACGCGAATATAATCTGCATGGGAGTGGAATTGGAATTGTGTTTTCTCTCTCTCTCTCAAGGATGCTTTCTCTCCGTTTTTAATTAACTGCATGAAAAGCAAAACAAAAGAGAAGCATAGAGAACAGGAGGATATTCCATCCGTAAGGGAAAGTCAAAATGTAGGTTTCAACACGACGACGACATTCTTGATTAGTTTTACTGAGAAGGTAAAGTGCAATTACTTGCCATCACCTTCTCCCGTGAAAACTAATTGTCTGACTTCTACATTTTTCTCGAAATAGACACAGTCAACAGTTGATGATGCTTTTATGTGATGTGAAATGGGAGAGGATGGGGAAAGTATCCAATTTCAAATAAGTGAAAGCAAAGGTGTGAAAAGAAGTTCTGGCGAAAACCAGATCAAAAAGGGTGTCACGTTTATGGAGACTAGATTTATCTCATCAATGTAATGCTTGCCTTTTTTCAATAAGCCTCTCTTTTGCGTGTAAAGTGCTAAGGTAAGTTGGATTTGGAAGGATTGACATTTCTCAGGTTTCAGCAAAATTTGAAGCCAAATTACTTGCAATTTTGTATTCAACCTTGATCAAATCAAGCTAACTCTTTCTTGTCCGTCCTTCCCTTTTCATCCTTGTGCAACATTTAAACGAATCAAGTGGAGTAGGAAGTCATGTCATGTCACACACGTCGTTGAGAAAGGAAAGGGAAGAGGAAATTGAATAAAATGGAAAGAGATAAATGAGCAAGCAGTCTTTCCTTTTGATAGATAATGTATTCTAAGAAAAGAACCAATCCTGGAATGTAAATTTTTAAAGTAGATAGATAGGTGGGTTGTTGAAGTTGAAGGGAAAAGAATATGGAATTTTGTTTATTTTAGCTTGTCAAAGAAAACACGAGCCGAAAGAAGTGAAAGTTGGATGGAATGGAACGTCTCAACTCAACTCGCTATACACATTTTGTTTAACTTAACTCTTAAAGAAAATAAACATTCTCCTCATTTTTTTCTTTCTTGAGGAGCACAATAAGAAATATTCGCAAATACAAACGGCCAGGGTACTTTTAGCTTTAATTTAATAATGTCACGAACGAACCTTTGTGAAATCTTTAGCCGTTGCGAGGGAATATCGTCCTCCACCTCCTCCTCCTTTCCCCTCTTTGCTTTCTCCTCGTCCCATAATACTGAATTATTTCGTGTGATTACTACGCATTTTTATGAAGACAATTTTTTCCGCATGTTGGATTCCTCTCTCTCTCTCTCTTATCGCCACTTTTCACACACACACGCCTCATTTGAAATGCTAAAATGTTCCTTAGTCTGGTGATCATTCATTCGTGGTTAAACAGCAGAGACTTTGTCACATGTTTGCTTTCTCTCCAAAGGAGAAAGTTAAGTTGGCTGGCTCAGAGGGAAAGTGTGTAATTTATGTGATCTCCCTTTTCTTTTCGTGCAACTTTTTCTCTCTCCCTACCACGTCGAATGAATGACTGCTAATCTGTGCCAGAAACCTAAAATTTACTACACTACATTAACCTACACCAACGAAGGAACCAACTCTACACAGGGAGTTAAGTATTTATGACTCTTGTTCAGGAATAAAAGGTGAGGTAAATTTCACTGCCAGAAGGGAGGAAGAGAGAAAGTTGAGATAAAATAGACGTGGTTAACACGCTGCTTTCTCTCTTTCGTCTTTCTTTCTTTCCACTGCACTGGAGAGAGTTGAAGTGATCTGTGAAGTCTGATGTGATGATGGGAAGCCAAGCCAAATGGGAACTGGGGTTCTGGGTGAGTGCTCAGCATGTGTAAATATTAGAGCCTCGCAGGGGGGTAGGATAGAGGATAGAGAAACTAGAGTTAGCTAGAGCATCCTTTCACTCTTCTCCACGACCACGTAACACGGCCACCACATGGTCTTTTTCTTCTTTGCCTTTCTCTTCTTCCATCCTTTCTTTCACTCACCTCATCTCGTCGTCCGGGGTTTTTCTGTGGAGTTACTACACACTATGTATCCTATCTCCTCACCCAGTGGAGAGCATAGACCATCTTCCTTGGTCATTAGTGGAGTAGTAGTGGGCCTATAACTAAACTATCCAGCCCATTAGATAAATATCTACGTGCTACACTAGGCTACTACTCCCATCTTATCTCTCTCGTCTCTCTTTCTAACTTTAACTTTGATGGGTCTAAATAAATGATAGTGGCTACGTGCGTCGCGTGCTTTTATCTCACTTTACTTTCTCAACGATTGAATGGATAAATAAATCAAGATTTTTTTTCTCACAGAGAGAGAAAGTGGAAACCTAATAATTGCATGAGGAATGAATATTTTATACTTTCTTCTTCCTCTTCTTAGCCATTTCATGCAGAATTAAGTCAAAGCGTTTTCCTTCTCAAATTTGAATGAGAAAGAAAGCAAAGCTTATTTCTCTTTGGTGAAAATAATAAATCGCAATCTTCTTTGCAAATAAACTTAGGTTTTTTTAGACATTTTATATACGTTGCGCAACACACACGATACGATACGATACGATGGTATCTCATCATCCATTCCAATTTACTTTATCTCCTTATCGTGACATGAGTGTTTACACAACCAACGTCCCTTTTGTTAGCAGGCGTATGACTCAATTTACAAAATGGGAAAACGATATTAGGTAAACCCTTTTTTAGGAGGATTTTTTTCAGTGTGTATTTATATACTTTTTATTGTTACTGCCAACAATAAATTATTCTTAAGGATCTTTAGTTGGTTTAGGGTTTTAGCGTTGCCATAGACGCTTCTATATTGGAACTGGAAAACGATCAACGATCTCCTCCGTTTCCAGCCTGATGTGACTCTTTGTACGTTGCCAAAGGGTGTCCATCTCTAGAGTAATGACTCGAGACCCTCGGATCCAACCTGCCCAACCTCCCCCATGGCCGGACTGACGATTGTAGCAGAGGATGATGCTTTGATGGGGACAGCACCATCCATTCCCATGGTTGTGACCCACGAAAGCAGCCTGAATGACGGTTGAGTTTAAAAGTGCGCGCATGAAGCCTGTATCCCGCTCTTGTGGAGTGACAATGTCGTCTAGAAATGAAAGTTGAAAAAGACGCCATCTATCAGTAAATCATCATACCGTGTTGCCCTGGGCATTCCGGTCGTTGGTCAATTACGTCATGGATGGGCTTGTACTCTTCCCTAAAGGTTGAAGATTGTTTAAGGTCATCTTGTAAATAATGGAACCTACGTAGGGTAGTGAAAGAAGACTAATCCCGGGACAGGTCCCCAGATGGCAGTCATATTGGCCACCTGATCCACAAACCACTGAACAGCTGATTCGTGAACATAAGCAGGAATGCCCCCAGAGGAATTTCTGCCCCCTCGAGTGTCAAAAAACCACAGGACCAACGCGGGTTTGCTAGTATCATTGAAAGGGAAAATGGGAACATAATAGTTGGTCGTTCCTTCAACTCCATCTGCACTCTTCTGAGTGTAGGACAAATTATATTTCTGCTCTGCCCCCAGTATCTCTTCCCTTGTCACATTGTTCCCTATGTCATGATTTCCGTATGTCGAAGCCCAAGGGTAGTTCCCCTGAACAACGGGTTGGAGGAGCATGTCAACATAGGCAGACCCGTTGGGAAACATGACTTCTGCGGACATTAGGTCCCCAGTGTAGACGACAAAATCAGGTTGCTCCCAAGCCAGAATGTCTGTCATAACCTTGGTAGATTTCGTGTCTTGAACTGGACCCCAATCTGTTCCAGGTCCTTCCCCATAGTGCCTGCATGCATGTGACAGGGGAGTTGGTGGTAACTTCATATGAAATTGATCTCTTGACTTACAAATCGGTGAAAGTGGCAATTTTGAACGTCCCATCCTCCCTGAAGTGAATTGGGGGTCTTTGTGAAAGTGTCAAGGGAGCAACGGCGACGAGGAAAAGCACGAGGATGAAGTTATTGGAACTCATATTTATGTATCCCAATCGACAAGGCATCTGCTGACTGAATGATTGACTGATCGATGCATGTCGTGATAAACTTTGTGTGGTGACATTGTTGCTCGTTACGATAAGATAAGGTTTAACGAGTTTGATCATGGTCGATCAAAGGTCAAAAGTCAGGCTTTTTTAAGATGTGGTCATGCGCATTTTACACGTACGCTAACTTTCTTCATCGGACCGTGAAAGATCCCAAAATAAACTTTTTGGTAAGTTAGGTACGTTCAAACAGGAGGCAGGTGGACAACCAATCCAATCAAAATCATGGAGAAGTTTGTTAATTTATATAAGAGTAAGTATAAGCTGACCTAATTAAAACTTTCGGATGGATGAGTTGAGTTGGGGAAAGAAAGGCTGGAATTATCGTTGAAATGAAATGAATGAAATTTGGCTCATCCACTCTCTCATCTCATCATCTTTCTTAATCCTTCAACTTGAAACTCCCAACTCCTTATGGAAACCGTGCACTACTCGTCATCATTACATTTGCTCTCAAATTCTGAAGTATACAATAGACTCTGCTGTAGAGAAAGTGAAAGTGGAGAAAGTTGTTATCATTCGGTTGGTGGATGACGTAGGTTGGTTTCCTTTCCTTAATTGATTTACAAGTCCTTCACTTTCTCTCTTGCCATGTCGCCAATTCAATTTACACAAAGTGATAAACGAGGTCCGTTTCAATCGAAAAAAAAATGATATCATTTTTCATAAGAAAACGCGAAGAAGAAGAGTTTCTTTTTATGAGATAAAATGACACGGGTTAAAGGAAATCCACTTAGATAAGTAAGCTGTATAGTGGATTGGTGGTGTAATCATTTTCTTTCTACTTAGCTTTCATTTTTTCTCATGGGGCTCATTAAGCCCTGAAAGGAATGTCTTGTTTCCTTTTTCTTGGAATTTTTGTTAATTTCAAAAATTTCAGTTTGCAAAGAAGAAGAAGGCCCGTTATGTAGGAGCGTGCGACTTGACTTGAAAGTTGAAAGAGACTTGTGTCTCTGTCAGCCTTTGTCCCTTATTAATTACTAAAAATATTTATTCATTGCGTAACACAGAAAATAATAGTACAAAATGATAATAGACATAATTGTAAGAAAGACCTTCTAGGACAGGAAACAAAGGAATCTCAACCCTCCTGTCTTTCCCTCCAAAACTTCGGCCAAGCCAATTAGACAAGGAGATGACCGCTCATTTGGTGCTCTCCTCCCATTCAGTCAGTCAGTTCATCACCACCACTACGCAACTCTGCTCTCCTGCTGCCTTTGCTCAGGTCATCGTCGTCATATCTGACCTGTGGACCTTCTGTGACCATGTCATCTTGGACACCCTGTGACCTTGTGTCTTTGAGGTGTTATCAATCTAACAGTGGTGCTTCAACCTGCTCACCTCATCTGTCCAAAACTGACCTCATTTACAATTCCTGACGCAATTCCAATTACCAGTGACACAACAACAATTAGTGAAGTGATAGTGTTTAAGTGCCTCGCCTTCATCATCATCATCATCTTATCTTCGATTTTCCCATCGCTATCGCTTCCATCAGCCATCACCACCACCACCACACAAGACTCTGTTCCGCTGCTCCCTCTACTGAGCCCCCTCGTGTCCTCGTCGTCGTCTTATCTGACCTGTGGAACTTCCAGGACCTGTGACCTTGTCATCTTGGACATCCTAACCTTAGTGACCTTTGAGTGTTATCAATCTAACAGTGTTTTTGTGCTTCAACCTGCCAACCGCGTCCTTCCTGAGGAACTGTTCAAAACTGACACAATTCACACAACTCATGACACAATAATTACAATTAGTAGTAACAATAATTGGTGAAGTGACAGTGTTTATGTGCCTCATCATCATCATCCATCAATCGATCATCATCTTTATCTTCCCATCGCCATCGCTTCTATCAGCCATCATAAGAGGGTGGTCCAGCTCCAGCTCCAAGGTAAGCACCCATGAGGGTCACAAGGTAAGTACCAATGACCGTGTCGCCATCATGGACATCATCAAGCACCAACGCCGCACCCTTACGACTGGGGGCTGGAGCTGGAAAGGAATGCAGACATCGTAAAGGACAACATCGTCAGTCGTCCCCCAACTATGGCATCCCATCCCATCATCCATCCACAAGGTACAGTAAAAAGATAAAGACATTCATTCCTTGCTTTTGCTTTTCTCCAGAGAGAGAGAGGATTGAAGTTGTAGTATGCAGTCAGACTGGGAGTGGGAGAGCAATATCCCCCACAGAAATGAGAATTTTTACGACTATCTTTTCTTGGATCCAGAGTAAAATCATATTGTTATGTTGTTGTGTCCTCCTCCTCCTCTTGCTTTCTACATACTACTTTCTTCCTTCTTCTTTTTCTTTTCCGGAGTTAAAATTTATGGCCACCCTCCTGCATTGCATCCAAAAACGTGTCTTGCCTTTCCTGGTTTTCAGTCACCACGTGTGTGCATCAGCATATCTAAGAGCATCCCTGTCGACTGCATAATGCACTTTTACTTTAGACTTGTCAGCGAAAGGGAATAAAATGTCAGGATAATTGAAACACGAGTGAATCTTGGAACACGCACAGAGATTTGCATTCCAGGACATAAAATAGAGTCACCGCCCCCAAAAACTCATCTCATTACTTTACTTCTTTAACCACTTTCACTTTTTTTTATCTACCCTTCGTCCGCTTTCCCTTAAAAGCAGAAACCAATTTGGTAGTAGCGATACGCTTTAGAACTTTGCAATTACTTTTGAATTTACGTAATTCGAACCGTGTGGGCGTGGGTTCACCAACAATGCAATGGCAGGCAAACAAAAGTGGAAAGAACTGAATGCCTTTATCATTTTCTTAAAAAGGACAGACATCTCAATGTGTCACGAGCCATTAACCAATTGTAAAAAGAAAGCATTGTAAAAAACGAGTATTTTTATTACGATGAACCCAAGCCAAGCGTGTGCATTGAGACGGAATTTCACGAATCAGGGTATAATAATATGATGATAAAAACTTAACTGCTCAACATATTTCAAAGAGTAACAAAGATAAGTGCTTGCATTGAAGCCAAGAAATCAATGGCACCTTTTTTTAAGCAAGTGGCGGACAAAAGCTTGCCATTTCTTGATGGTGGAACATAAAACATGACACCAGAGTTGATTGATTGATTAGCTTTCAGAATTTTACTATCCGAGGAAATAGAAAACGTAATTTTGTAAGTAAATTGTAACTTAAGTTAGGAAGATACTTGGGAAGATGTGGACAGCAGATAGCACTTGAAAATGCATTTAAAAAAATACAAATAAGTTCACCGAACTGTGGAGACGAGGAAGGTGAAAGGTATAAGAAAGAAAGAGTCTCTCAGTCAGCTCAACAAAGACTTGAAACACAAAGAGAATGCAGAAGTAAGGAGAAGAAAGAGAAAGCTTAATGTGGCATAATGTTTACTTCCTCTCTTCAGTGTCTCAACAATAATCATATTGTACACGTGTTTGTGTAATAAGTAAGTAGACAAGAAAAGAGTGAGTGATTACTACTGTCGTCTCCTATACTTTGGCTTTTATTAATTTATTTACGTATGAAAGCAAAATATTTCAAAGAAGAAGAAGAAAAAGTACAAAAGAAATGAAAGTGTGAGGGACATTACTATTAAACATGTCGGGAAGTGTTAAAATGTCTTTGTTGCCTTCCGCTTCCTCCCTTGCATTTTACTTTCTTACTTTCTCTCTTAAAAGTTTTCTTCTTTATATTTTCCACGTACGTATTCTTCTTTGTTTTCTATTCCCTTTGTTTGAATTAGTGAATGAAGGAATGAATAAAAGACGTAAGCGAACAAACAAAAAACAAAAGCGAGAGCACTTGTGTTCACATGGCTGGTGAAAGTTGGTGAGTCGTGGGCACTGTGCAACACTTGGGAGTAGATGTGGAGGAAGTAAAATATTACATTCCGGCAACTTTGCTAATGAACCAGTCCATGCTTACTGTTGTGAACAACTCTGATGCGGAATACAAATGTTATTTGGAGAACGACGACAGATTGCCATACTTTCAACAATAAAATGGGTTGAATATCTGGTGTATAAGTGCAAAATGCAAATCAGCGCAAGATGTTGGTTGGTGGGGTCAGTCAAGTGTGAAATTAAATTATTAACACATCGAGATTCGGATTTATTTGAGTGAATGAGATTTGTTTGCCTTACCACCTTTGTTTGGATGGATTACTATCAAAAGTGAGGAAGGGAGGACGTTATTCATTTGCATTCGAATTGGAAAGTCCAAGAGTATCTTGAGGTAAAATGCAATATAAATAAAATCCTTTAATTTTAACTTGAATCTTGAACCAAAGAAAGAAGAAGAAGAAAGAGAAAGTTGTCCCTGCAATGCGAGGGAGAGCGTGTTAGCAGGAATGAATAAGTAATTGGTCGCAGAAGGAAGTGACACCTCTGTATTTCTATAACCTGAATGAGGCTTCTCATCTTTTACCTTTATTAAAATTTCGCACCCTCTCCCATTCAACTGAAATAACTTCCGTCCTCCTTTCAAGAATGAGCATAGCATGGGAGGAGATTGGATTATGGCAATAATAAAGGGAACTGGATGACTTTCACCTTTACGTTCTTTCATAGAGAGAGCAGAGAGAGGACGGAGGCAAGAATTCAAAAATTCATTTTCATTTTACTCTTAGCCTCCGTGCAGGACTCCTTCCACTTAAATTAACGGCTGCGACATTCAACCATTCAGCCGCACACACATGGTTGGCCTTGCCTTGAAGAGGAGAAAGTGGAATGAATAATAGTAAGTTTCCCTATTTCTAAAAGTGGTGTCGTAAATTTAAGAAAGAAAGCTAGTGCGTTGTGGTGACTATGCTCTTTAATTCCAGAGTTCAGCTTTTATGAATTCCTCACCTTCCTTTTCTGTGCAAGTTTAACATTAAGTTTTGGGTTGCTTTCACTTATACTATTTCTATGTCTGCTGCCTTCTTTCCTTCCCTTTGCGCTTCGTCGACGCAAATAAAGCGATGAAATTCGTGAATCAGCAGCAGTCATTTATTTCATTTTATGAATTGAGTGAGTGAATTTAATATGTAAGGTAGTAAAGTGGAAGGGTATAAGAAATGAAATGAAAGACACGCCTCAGATCACCATCATATAACACCTGTCACCCCCGTCATGTCTCGTACAATCCTTGAGAGCGACTTTTATTCTTTGTCACCTTCACACAACACGGCCTTTCACCCAGAAGAAAGTATTTTTGAGATCAAATCAACTGCGAACATTTCCATCCTCTTCTCAACCGGCATAACCAAATCGCTTTCTCTTTTTTTCCAAGAGGGGAAGATCAAGAGAAGGGAAAGCACATAATTAATATGATAAGCAATGGCAGCCTTCAATTACACGAACCACAATTCATTTGACTTTGAGGAGATGAATTCAGTTTGTTGTGGATTCGGTTCGGCTGAATGGAAGTGGGAGCAAAGGGTTTTCTTGTTAAATTCAATTCGTAAGACTAGACGGTATGGTTATGGTGGTTGGTTGGTTAGTGTGGTAGTGATGGAACAACCATTAATTTTCTTGTTATCCATCCACGACTGCCTTTCCCTTCCTGTCTCCTCTCTTCCGTCTATCTTTTCTTTTTACCCTCTGTTATTTGCTACTCCACGCGCTTTCACTTTATTTTCACTTTCACCTCTTTTCGTCTGTTTTTTGAAGGCAAGGTTAACTACGTTTAGATTAGAGAGGCACACAGGAATGCAATGGCTTCATTAAATCGATGGTTGGTTAGAATTGTAAGAAGGGCAGGCAGTCAGTCACTCAGTCAGACAGACGGTGAGAGAGAGACTGACAGCCAGAATAAGAGATAAAAGATCGTCCATCAAAAGTAAAAGTTTTTTTTCTTTTTCTTTCTTCCTTTTTTTTCTCTTAACCTCTTTTTTGTCTTTCATCATCATCAGCCATCAGACGCGGAAGAACCATCCATTAGTCTATCGTTACAATTACAATGCAACGCTTGTTCTACTTGGACCTAATGTAAATTTAAGCGTCGTTTTTATCTGGATTTGGTGAAAGCGCGCAAAAACGTTAGTAAGTAAAAAATGAAGGAGTGAGATGAATTACATGCTTTCTCTACTCGTTCTCTCATGTTCCTTCAAGCGAACAGCATCCCATTACAAGAAATGTACCGACTGGGGATCCTTGTTCACAGACAACTTTTATTGTTATTAGGAAAGCTCGTGGTTTTCATATTTAATTGGTGACCTTTTTATGGCTGCAATAAGAGGACTGTCAAAATGTAAGTTTTTTGAAGAGGAGGTCAAACCACCCCTGTCACATCCTGCTGACGATCTCTGAAGAAGGAGCAGCCACTTGTCAAAGTCGGGAGAAATATGATTAAAATATGTCACAATCAGGGGAACCATGTCAGCTTTTTGGGATTCGGATCCATCATTCATTTGGGAAGGAAGATGTGACAGTATATTATTTATAACCACCCACTTTCCAACTCCCTCCTCCCGTTGTTAAACTATATTAATTAAGTAGTTCAGTCTGGTCGTGGTGGGTTGATTTGGCTCAGTTTTACTTTAGTTTTAGTTTAGTGGCCTGGCTTTGACTTTTAAAGTTGAAGAAGGATTTACTCAATAAGCTTAATTCGTATCGTACTTTACGTCTCTGTTTCGAGGGTGTGTCGGTATCTTCTCCTTTTAATTAAATTATTCATCGTTGCTTCCCCATCTGTCCTTCCTGGATGATGTGGTTCAGCCAATGTGACTTTCACTCCAGTAGCTTCCATCATGTATCTCTCTCTGTGCCCCTCAGCTACGTTCTAAATGATGAGAGGATGGATGGAATAAATTATTGCTCTGCTTTCTCTTATCTTGACAACTTGAAGGATTGAGGCAGAACGTCCACTCCTATAGCGTGCAGAGAGGGAGAAGGCAGATGGTCTCTTCACTTTCCCAGGAGAAAGGAGTCAACCCTTGCTGAATAATAATAAATGCATATCAATTCCGTTGATGGAGAAAAGTCAACTATTGTTATGATGATCATATCTCTCCTTTGTTCCCTTTTGTTCAATGTTGATAGAACGAGTGATTCTTTCTGCTCCCATACTTTCACCGTGACAGACAAAAGACTCTCAGGCTTTCCATTTAAATTATTACACAATTAAGCTTGGTGGACTGAGTAAGTGTGAGAGTGATGGCTATGAGACTGACAATAATAAGACTTTTCCAAATTGGGGCGACACCAAACAAACCAAATGTGTCACAGCAAAAGTGGATTTATCCCTGATGGACTGGAGAGAGGAGGACGACGACGTTCAGGCACTTTGGGTACAAGGAACGTAGTCAATTTCTTACGTCTACTTTTGTTTTCACTGGACAATTGAATCGGGAGCTGGAGAAAGTAGAGCGTGCAGTTTAGTCTAGTGTAGTAAAAAGAATAGGACTTGTGGTGGTTGTAGTGGTAATCTATTTCCATTCTGGGTAAACTAAAAGTTTTTTTTATATAAAACGGTTGTACGGTTGCAATGCAATGAAAGCAGGGAAAGAAGCATTGGGCCGATGACGTGGACCATAAAATGAACATGTTGTTCTTTCTACTTCTTCTTTTTGTTCGTAAGAAGCGACCCGTTTACAACCCATTTGAATCAGATTGTGCCATAAAATTTGAAGGAATGGAATTTCACTTGACTTGTTCATTCTTTTTCTACATTAGTTCCCAGTGTCACTGCTGGATTAAAAGAGTGCTCCTTGGTTCCGTTGTGTGAAAGAAAGTGCTCGTCTTGCTCTCTTTCGTCCTTCCTCTCCGGCTTTTTTCAGCCGGAATGAAATGAATTCTCAAAGAACGTACAATGGGGGAAAGTGGTTGGTTGGTATTTCACTGGACAAGATTTAGGTTGTCACTCTTTTCTTGTCTGACCTAAACTAAACTTAAATGGCTAATAGTTTATATACAGCATTCTACAGTGGCATAGATAAGTGACTTTAAGAAAAGGAAAAGAAGAATATTGCTTTCTCTCTATTTTGTAAAAGGTGACCTGCCGCCGTGGCTTGTGGAGATCAGCATCAGATGTTTCTTAGTCTTGGGACATTAAGCAAGACGTTGGATGGCCAATATGCCATGTGCCACATGCATCCCTTGACGTCTTCCCTTTCCCTTCCTTTCTTTTCTTTAGACATGTGAGGAGAATGAAACGCCGTCCAAAAAAGTCAAGTTTCTTCCTCCGCTGCCTATACTTTCCGTGTTCCGTTTGGTTTGGTTTGTCTGGGTTGAGTTGGCACAGTGTCAATTCCATTTTGGAAAGTCACTTTCCCTCTCTCACCCTTTTTTATTTAGGTTAGGCATAAGTCAACAACTAGCTTTTTAAGACTGTGTGTGTGAGAGAGAGAGTGTCGTAGTGAATTCGCTTTATTGGAGGTGAAAGTAAAGTAAAAGTGTGGTTGGTCCGTTTTCTTTATAGTTGAGCAGTGCAATATATAATCCCCTAATAAAACTGCGGGATTGTGTTTACGTAGCCTTAGCTGAGATATTGTGACCTTTTCTATAAGGTATTTTTTTATTTAAGTGACATTTAGCTTTTTAGAGCATGCCAAAAGTCCTACCAAGCTAAAATACTACTTTCTCAGTCTACCGCAATAATAATATATCAAATAGACACGCGTGGCCAATTAACTCGGGTACTTAATGTAATAAAACATTGGAATTATAAAGCGAACTACTTTACGACTTTTTTTGTACTTTTACAAGGAGTAAATAAATTTATGGATTCAGGGCACTCCTAGTTCCAGTCCTATTTACTTGTACTCAGCATTAAGATGTTCAGATAATCTTTGAGCCAATTCTCTGATTTTATAAAAAGCAAACAACCGGTGTGGAAGGTAATTTAAGTACTTTTTTCTCGTGGAGGCAAAGAGTGGTAAAAGGAAGGAACAAACATCCACTTTTAAAAAATCAGGAAACAGTTTATTGGACACTAAAAATTTAATAGAGAAACTTTTCTCCGCCTCGAAATAATATGAACTACCACAAACATGTTTAATAGGAGGCTTGTTCCTAAACATAAAGTTTGAAATATAGTTTTCCCTAATTTTATGTGCTAGGGGACAGCATAATTAGAAATCAACGTATGGTTCAATACGAGTGGATGAAGCAAAGTGTTATTACTCAGGTTGGAAACTAAAACCCATGACAGAAAAGACCAGGGTGACGCTTGTCTATAAAAATTGTGGACAATTGAAATACTGAGGGAAATAGCGTAGTTCCAATAATATCCCAGCTTGTCTGGATTCAAATGACCACGGGTGTGCTGCTGCGCCTCCAATGTTTTTCAATCCACATGTCGCATCAACATAAAAAGATGGAATGGAATGCTTAAAACATAAACGTAAAAGTAGGAAAACAATCATTGTTATGTACCAAAGTAGGAAGGCTTTCAAGCCACCTACAACAACTTTCTCCCGGTCCAAGGATGGAGTGAAAGTTCAGTATGCTGAAAAGATTTGGGATGTATTTTTTGACAATGCACAGTACGCAGTTGTATTAATTTGACTAGAAGAAATGTAGGTATTTATTCAAGCTCCGACATTCATTCTTTCATATTTCTGTTCAAATTGAGTCATCATCACATAAAATATTTATGATATTCTATGCAAAAATGCAATACTCCCATAAATGATTGATTCGCAACATAATGTAGAAAAGCTTTAAAACATTTCTAAGTCTAATACAAAAACTTCAGATTCGTCCAATTAGGCGGTACCTTTAGAATTGTATTCTTATTTGAGTGCAGCTTGCTCAATAACCTACAATTACCTAGTTTCTTGCATTACCCCTCAGTAGTGGAACTATGTGAATTATGGTATGACAAATCTCTAAAGTAGTAAAAATTATTCTGACAACTTAAGAGCTTTCACTCTCGGCTACACTAAAACACTTGGCATCATTTTTTGTTGATTATCAGTTAGAAGTAACAACTGCTGTTGTTGTCTTCTGTTTTCATGTTCACCACCACCACTTGACTCTCCAAACTTTCTCCTAGCCTCCTTATCACTCTCATTCCTACCCTTTCTATTTTTACTTTCACTTTTAGCATTGTTTTTAGAGGTGATGAAAGTTGGCTCTTCTTCATCTTCCTCACTTTCCGAGTCTTGATGATCATCGTCATCTCCTCCATAGTCGTCATAATGAATCATTACGGGATTATTGCGAGAACTTTTGCAGCTGCCACCATTATCTTTTTTACTGAACAGATTATTGCTTCTTAAATTGAAGTCGAGGGGGTTCGTATACTCGCAATCTCCACCATCGTCTCCCACAACATAGTTTTTACCCCGGGATAAGGATGGAGAAAGGTGTTTACTACCCCCATTATGACTAGGTTTGGAAGGCGAGAATGTATGAGTATTGTAGTAATTGTTATGAGTGTACGAGGGCAAACGGTTTAGGTGGGGGTGGTACTGCGGAACTGGAGGTGGCGGTGGTGGAAGAGGAGTGGAATTGTAATGACTATATCGCTCCAAAGTTTTAGGTTGATGATGATGACGTACTTTGCTAGTGGAAGTTAGCGGATGAGCATAGTACCCCGTCTCTGAAGCATGAGATTCATTCATAAAAACTGGACTGCGATTCTTGGGGAGATGTGAGTAAACATGGTACGAAGGGTCATTTTCCACAACAAACTGAGGTTGTTTTGGGTATAGGGTGTGATGATGGTGTTGTTGATACGATGGTGGGGAAGGGCTGGAATTGTCTGCGGACAAGAATAGCTTGCCACTTGGACTCTGCTTTATCTGAAAACGTATAAATGTCGGAAATTAGCTAATCAGTACAATAATTCATAGTCAACAAGATGAAATTCGAGGAAAGGGTTTTTACCTGCATCCCATTAGGAGCAGTGTAATTGTGGTGGTTGGGGAAGTTATTGTGACTGCCCCCATTGTTAAGCATGGTTGCACTAAACGCATCAGGATCCCCCCTTTCCCTCTTCCTAAAACCGTCGAATAGCTTGTCACCACCACCACCATTGCACCCATCCAACTCTTGCTCCTTGTCTGATGCCGAGCCGACGAAGCACTTTCTCCATAGCCGCTTTGAACATCCGCAGCAACTTTCACCACTGCTGCTATCTCCATCGCACCATCTCCTCCTCTTCCTCTCTCCGTCTGACGAAGGGGGCGAGAGGCAGCAGAGTTTCACTCCCAGGACTAGAAATATGACACTCAGCAGCACTACAGCAATGCAGATGACGAGGAGTTGAAAATGGTCTTGTTGAGCAAAACAGTCGGAAAAGTCAGAGTTCTTGAGATCCTTCACCAAAATGCCCGAGAGAGGAGGAGGACCGTGACAGCGTACACTTGACAGATAAAAAGGCCCATGTTTCTTCTTCATCCTCTTGTCCTCGTCGGTCCTGCTTTGCTGCGACTGATCCACGTACGCATGCGGCTTGGAGAAAGTTGTTCGTGTGTGATTAATGGTTTGGTGAAAATTGTAATTTGGTGGTGGGAAAGTTAGTGAAAAGTCAAGTGCCATTTCCTCCTCCATCTTATGAGCCTCATTATCAGCATGATTAGATTGAGTGTGTACTTGGCCCTGCAGGTACTGGAGGAGTGGGTATGCAGAACAATTGCACTGAATCGGGTTCCCTAGCAAGTCCAACCTTTTCGCAGATATGTCGGTGACATCTTGGAGTAGTTCTGGTGCCACTTCCACGATTTGGGCGTAGCGCAGTGAGAACCTTGTTAAAAAGGGTTTGTTGCTGAGAAGGGATCCGCTGAAGGATGTCAAATTTGGCAAATGGTCTGCTTCGAAAGTGACAAGGTTGATAAGTTCCGAAAGGGCGTCAGGATGAAAGGCCGTTACGGCTGAGTTGTCACTTATTCTGAGATGTTGAAGACGAAAGAGAGATTTAAAGGCAGAGGGTGGAACAGTTCCTGACAATCGGTTGGAGGACAAGTCCAACACTCTTAACGAGTTGGAGAGTAGGATCAGAGAGGTTGAGGGAATGGAGCTGAGGCGGTTTTGACTCAGATTTATTCTTTCGAGGGAGTTGTTGAGCGAGGAGAAAGCAGAGTTTTCCAGAGTATGAATGTAGTTGCAACAAAGGTTTAACGACTTTAAATTCACAAACACTTGCAAACTATTGTCCTTCACCCGGGTCAACTGGTTGGAAGAAATGTCAAGAGTGTGAAGACTTTTTAATGTCCATGTTGGTGGGTGTTGGTGGGATGTTAGGTTGGTGGTAAGGGATACAATGATGGCATCGGAAGAATAAGAAGGCTTTAGGCTGGGACTTGGTTCTACAACCTAAAAAAAGTAAGACAAAGTGAAAATCGTTAAAATATCGAATTGGATAAAAAAAAAACTAGACCAGAAACACCGTACTTGAATAAAGTTGTATTGAATACTGATCCTCGTGAGTTTTCCCAACCCCCTGAATATTTCCCAGTCTATAGACTCCATCCTATTTCGGTCAAGAATGATTTCCCTGAGATTTTTTAAATTGGAGAAAACATCTTTGTCCACCCTCTCAACTTGGTTGCCCGTGATGTCCACCGCCGTTAAGGCACTTAGCCCTTGGAACACCCCGGACTCCAAAGTCTTGATCTGATTGTATGAGACGTTAAGACTCTCCAAAATCTTGAGAGACTCAAAGTTGCCTTTTCCCAAGGACGGAATGACGTTGGCCGAAATGTCAAGACGAGTCAGTTCTTGGTAAAATTGAAGGGACAGAGTCACATCCTTAATTTGGTTGTGGGAAAGGGTTAAGTCCTTTATTTGGGGGTTTAGGAAGATAGGAACTACTCTCAGGTTGGAGGAAGAGTGACATCGAACCACCAAAGAAGTGTCATTACAAACGCAGTATTGGGGGCAAAACGAGGATGTGGGAGGAACCAAAATCACCACCATCAGGCACAAAAAGAAAGGAATTGACTTTGGTTCCATTTTCGATGTTGCTTCACGTGTTCCTGATGTTGTCAATTTTTATCCCCTGTAATAAAGAAATACAAAAGGTACATCAGTGAAAGTTTACTCAAGGATTAAATAATTTTACATGGAGGTTAAAAGAGAAAAAAGACTATTTGAACTATGTTCTTATGGGCACATAAGAAATGGGGTTTGGTAGGGTAAGGTATGAGAAAAACCATGTCAGGAGTGGTAAGAGATCTCATTATTTTTTCAAATTCCCAAAGAGAAAGTCAGGAAGTTTCCTTGTCGGCTTAAGTGAACTTATTCCTTGACTACATTACTCTAGCAGTCACTCGCCCTCGTCTCCTCGACTTGTCTTGTCGAGCTTCTGCTCTACCCAAACAGTTACGTTACACGTTTCTTTTAGAACGGCTTCTTTTCTGCATTTAGTTAATGTCATGACCGTACACCAACTCGGTCTTGATAGGTCACGTCACTCACGTTTCCATCCAACTCAACTTTTAACTTTCTCTCTCCTTATGCCTTTAGTTTCTTCTTTTCGTCTTACTCCTCTCTACCTCGTTGTGGTTTGTGGTTTGGTTATTCCCCTTATTCAAAGTCACGTTCCCACACAAAAGAAGCTCATCTTATGGCTGTATGCAATCCGATTAATTCGGCTTCTTACTTACATTGTTAGCCTGGCTTATACAAACAGAGCACTTTCTAAGTTTGTATTGTAATTTTCATTCTTTTGGAAAGTTTTTAACATGGATTTCTACTCCATTTTTCATAACTTTCAACAATGTTTTGTGTACACTTTTGCGAGGCTTTGAAAAAACACATTTAATTCAACGTATGGACAATGAATGTTGAAGACGAAGAGTTTCTTTTAAGTAAGTGACCGACTTTTCAAGGAGTCATTAAATATTTACACAACTCGACTCTCCAATCTTCTACGGATTCGCTTCACTTGTCTTTACTGTGTCCCTGATCATCAGTCATCCGTCCCAAGAGAGCACAAGACAAATTGGACATCTCCATTAAAGGTGAATTGACTTTTAGCCCAATTTTCAATTCACTTCAACCATCGGAAAATAATACGAAAAAAGAGTCGTGTGTGCGGAATGAAAAAGGTCACTAAATTGAAGTTGAAGTGCTTCCGCTATAGTTTTCGCTCCAGAAGATCAGGAAATAAGAATAACTTGCCAACTCATTATACTTTAAGTTGTATGTAAGTGGATTTGGGTCAAATCAGTATCTCATTTTCTCTCCATTTTTTTTCTGGGCTTTTCAGCAAAAGCGCTAAATCAGGGAGCCAAGGGTATGTGCCAAGTAATAAACTATTGCAGATGAGACAAAGCCCTGATATGCAAATATAGACATTAAATTTTTTCATTACACACATTTTCATGCCGTTAACACGATAATTTTTAGTTTGGAGAAAGTCTTAAATGTTAAAAATTCAGCCTTGTTTTTCTCAAGACTATCCGGGGCCAAATGGGAAAAGTAGGTGTGTACCATTTCGCATTGCAGTTGTTGTTCGTTCGTTCTGCTGAGATTAGAGATTAGAACAAACGGAGACTTTACTTTTAGGAAGATAAATGGTGTTATAAGCCTCCCTTGCGCCTCTCTTCCTCTTTCCACTTTCTCCATTTCTTTATCCTTATCACATGTTCTACTTTGTTGTTTGCCTGTCGGCTTTGCTTTAATACTTTAGTCTGGTATTAACGTTATACGTTCCTAACCCTATTAAATAATTACTCTTCTCTACGCATAGTGGCTGGCCTCAGCCTAGTAGTAGTGCGTTGCTTTTGTGAATGAAATATTTTCGCCCCAATTTCATTAAGTAGACTCTAGGTATACAATAGTACACGTCCTATATATCAGGTAGATAACAATCCTTAGCTTATGGCTTTCTGTAGAGTTCTTCGCTGTCTACAGGCAGTGCTCAACTCATAGGAAACTTTTAAAACAAAATTTTATCTCGAACCAGTTCGTAACGGGTTCGTATAGCTTCAGTGGGGCAATTTTATGAATCCCTTCAAAAGTAGTATGGATAATTGAAAGCATTTCCCTCATTTAGAGTGCGGTTTAATACACCTACTTAGTTAGTAGTGTCATGGGGCACAGTCTTTCGTTCGTCCATTTATTTGACTAAATGCAGAAAGCGAAAGTAATAGAAATTAATGCTCAACTTTCACCACATTAACTTACACATGAACAACTCCATTTTAACCCAACCTATGGTTCCTTTCAATACCGTAGTCTGACGAGGTTGACAAAATGAAAAGGGATTCATGATAATTGGAGCAGAAGGAACAAATAAGCCTCGGCAGGTAGAATGTATAGGAAGTGACGATGCCATGAGTGGAAATTTGGAATATCCAGTCTTGTGGGTAGCAATCCAAGCAGACGGCCAACAGATGAACAGACTCAACAAAACGAAAGGACTCCTCGCATATAATAAGTTCTCTCCTCTAAATCGAAACAATTTTGGCGAGAAGAGAGGATAGTTAATTAGTTCGTACAACTGTTTCGCAGAGTTGGATGGAGCTAATTTACAGTTCACCTTTGTTTCATATTTATTCACAGTCATAAAGTGAGAAACTTTCTCTTCCTCTCCTATTTCCAGAATCCAACCATTGAAGCCATTCAAAATCGCAAACTGCTTCATTAATTGGTTAATGAGCAACTGGGACATTACTCTTACTTCTGAATAACCCATCATATGTATCGTATTATGAGTT
>JAQIWU010000325.1:0-28378 GCA_034696445.1 Isotomiella minor
CGCCCCAACCTCCTCCTCCTCCTCCCCAACCTCCCAAGCCTCCTCCTCCCCCACTGCTACCGGCACCACTACCCCCGCCGCCACTTCCACCACCCCCACCGCCTGTCCCGGTCCATCCTGCGCCACTTCCGCCACTCCCACCGCCTCCGCCTGCGCCGGTGTCCGTCCAACCAGCACCACCACTGCCTCCGCTACCACCGCCACCTCCGCCCCCACTGCCACCACCGCCGCTACCACCCCATCCTCCGCTACCGCCCCACCCTCCTCCTCCTGGTAATATCATTCACAGTATTGACAATGGCTGCCATTAAGGGATGAGAAACCCTTCAGAAACTTACCCTGTAAATCAGACATGCATTTTAATCAACAGTTCAAATATAATTGACTCATTCTTACGTGTGGAATGGAGCTGAATATTCCTCCTAAACCAATACCCCAAAGTCCACTGTGTCCTCCGTGACCATGACCCCCGTGACCTCCATGGCCCCACCCACCGTGACCGCCGTGACCTCCCCATCCTGGACCTCCCCAACCGCCCCATCCTCCATGACCTCCCCATCCTGGACCGCCCCATCCACCGCCCCAACCTCCATGGCCTCCCCATCCACCACCCCAACCTCCATGTCCTCCCCAACCCCCATTCCATCCTCCGCCCCATCCAGGGTGTCCACCCCATCCCCATCTGAGAGTTGCAACAATTAAGTAGTAAACTCAATCAGAACTCATAGTAGTAATTACCCGCTTCCAGGTCCCCCAAGTCCTCCTCCACCCCATCCCTATGAATAATAAGTGACCCAAGGAATAATAGAGACTTAAACCTTTAAAAAATGCCAACTCCTTACGTGTCTTTGAGAATTCTGTAAGTTAAAATATTGACAGGTTTTTAATTCATGCACAAATGCTTGCATGTTTGTGAACAATACCTTGGAATTGTTTAAGCCCACTGTGGTCCCTTCAGCTCGAAGTTCAATTTCTTTTGACCCTATTGGCAATCCTTGTCTGTCTACATCTTCAATCATCAGTGGGTCCTCCTCATTTACTTCGATGATTTCTTTGGGTGGAGACAATTCGCGGTCCAGAACCTCCCTGGAGCCTCCCCTTTCCCTGCTGCTAGGGCGATGATGTTTGTTAATGCTCCCTGCGCAGAGTGAATACGGAGATGCATTTATATGTGAGGGAACTTTTGTGCTTCATACTTGTGTTCCAGTTTCCATTTCCCATTGACCGATCTGGACGTGACCCAACCTCCAACGGCTTAAAGACAGGGGCAGGGACCTTGAGTGCAGCACCCTGTTCTGTCCCCTTTTCTCCAGCAGCATAGCCAAGAAGGAAAACCAAGGCGATTCCACAGAGAGTCCCCTGTTGAACGAAGGAGTAATCAACCTCCTCCATTGTATTTCAGACGCTTTATTTTCACTCACCATTTTTTGTTCCGGGGAAAGATACGCCATGATGTGACAACTTTGACGGACAGAAGATAAGTTGGACTGACGTTTTTAGGACGCTATACAACTTCTTTTAATACGTATCGTGTGGTCGTATAACTACCGTTCTCCCATAAAATAACCGGTGTTTAATTATAATGGCTCAGCCTTGTCCCATCACAAAAAAACTAACTTGTCTCATCTTGTCCCATCTCATATCAAGGACTGAAACTATGCCAATATGTCGCGTGTTATTGCCTTGCTTTCATTCCTCGGCTTTATCAATGATACCATTTCATGAACTCCATTACAGTTTATAAATAAAATCGTATAATAAAAAACAGGATACTATATTTTGAATCAAAGAAATCCTTTGAACCCAAACAACTTTAAAATTGGGACAGTGGGTTTCGGAATAGGTGACAACTGGTTTTTAAAGTTAACGGGAGGGTTTCACAAGGCTATACCTTTTTTCTCGAGACCAGTCGATCCTGTTCAACAGGAATATTTAGCACTATGCAGTTTAAACTGTATCACGACATTATGCAATGCATTTGGATCTCTTTTCCCACTGACACAGTAACCAGTTTTCAATGCATAGAAAGAAAGCCACTCGGAGAAAGTATATTTACTGTGAACGTTCCCCTTTTTATTCATTCTCGCAGAAGACGTTGAGCACTACAACGTCTCCGGTAGAATTAGTTTGTGTTCCGACGTCTTGTTTAGCGTAAAAATTTAACGATGAGAAATGAAATTCAGGTAAACTCTGACTTTCGAATTGAAAGGAAGATGGTTCACTACTGTCGTCTTTTTCTTCTTTAAACCCACCGGTTTCATGATCACTGTTAGAATGGTTTGACTTTTGCTCTAACTTTTCCAACTTTTTGGCAATTTTCAATGAATTCTTAAGCTTTTCTTTGGCTGACTCGGACAACGTGAGGTGTCTGCAAAGGGTTGGAAAAAATGTGTGAAAATAAATTGGAAATATTTATACAAAATATGTAACTTACTTCAGTAGTCTCAATTCCCTATTGCTGAGTACCAAGTTTTGATCTTCATCATCAAGACTTTGTTCAATTTTGGCTTTTAGTAAAATCAGATCTCGTTCATTTTTACGCAGCTTTCTCCTCTGCCTTATTTCTTCAGGATGGATTTGCGCTAAAACCTGTTCCTGACAAAGGTCCCCGAAAAAATTCTTCAAGTCTTCATTACCGTCTCGAATCAAAACCCCCATTTTGGCATGAAGTAATTCTAAGCATAACACATCTGCTGCAGCGTAACACATCATTGGTTTTGTCAACGGTCGTCGTGACCAGAATCGGGGGTCATGGCGATAGGTGGTCTAAAAAATAGTAGAATGCATATTACAATTATGGAAGAGGATTATGCGTGCCAAAGTATTACCTTAATTTTATCCTTCCACCAGTTTCTTCCCCCTCCTGCAACCCCGTAGACCTCACACAGCTTATTCAAGCTTGCATTTTTGGTATCCGAACCATTTGTCAGAGCCACATGTGCAGACTGCGTATCAAAAACTTGTTGCAGAACAATATTTCTCTCTCTGTACAAACTGGAAGAGTCATTTCGGCAGTCATGTAGCACCTGAGTTAAAAATCATGAAATTTCTATTTACAATTCTACAGGGCTTTAATTTGCTTACCTTTGTAATTCCTGTATTCTCAAGGAAACCCTTCAGTTCATCAAAAATACCAGCTTGCGTAAGTACATCAAAGATGAAAACATTTCCTTCTGAGCAGACTTGAACAAGCGTTATTTGTCCTTGTTGCTCATTGCCTAAATTCACTCCTTCCAGATCCACTGCCACAGCCGTCATTTTGTCCAACTTTTGAAGAATCTCTCTGGCTTTCTTAATATTGCTGACTATTTGAGTGTGCTGGAAAATGTAAGTGCGAAATAATTCCTCATCCTCTAGGCTCTCATGCAGAGGGAGATAGGAATTTTGTGGCACTTGCTGCTTAATCTTATCAGTGACTGAAGCTGAGTTTGAATTTTGTTGGATAGTTTTAAGAAGAATGTCATTGAAGCGAGTTTTCAATGTAGGTGGGCGCCTGTCTCTCTTATTCTCAACGTCCTTGTTTGGAAGCAATGGCACTGGAGGCACAGGTACAATGTTAGGCACTATGATTTTTACATGTTCCTCTTCATTCTCCTGAGAAATTTGACTCTCCTTCTCCTTCCTTGACCGTTTTAGTTGAGTGAGTGCTATGTGGTACGAGTCCGAAAGTGTTACTAGGGACGAATGGAGCTAAACAAAGTATGAAAATTACGTTACTATGACAAATACGAATTGGTCCACAGGTACTTTACCTGAAAGAATTCCTTGTGCATTTGAAAGAACGAGCTAAGGTCATCTATTGAAGATTGCTTTTCGTCATTGTCTTGAATTTTATAGCTTAGGTGGAATAATCTACAGAGAAACAGCATTTGTCAAAATTGATAAGATTAAGAAAGTGAGATTAGACATACTGCTCCAAAAGCATGGGTCCTCTTTGCTGCAAAATTTCTCCATAAAACTCGATAAGCTTCAGAATCTTCTCTTTCATAATTGACAATTTTTTCTTGCAGGAATTTTCCCCATCTACAAACTCCGTGAGAATCACTTGGTCATCCTGCACTCTGTGAGAATAAATCAAGAAGTTGTATGAGAAAAGAAAGTCTAGTTTAGCAGCAGCCAACCTAAAAACAGGAGGATTTTGGAGTAAAAAATTCTTAAACTCTTCAAAGTGTTGTCCACTGGTATGGCGAATTTCTGCGGGCGCCTGAGACCTGTGGCCCAGCAAAGACTTGATAGGAACCCAAACCCCCATTCCGTATTGCAGCATTCTTTGCCTACAATATAAAATGCGCATATTAGTCATACTTTGTTGGAAACCATTTTTGTCGAACCTAAAATATTCGGCAGCTTGATTGCTTGTGGTTATCACTTCATTTTGAGCAGTTCCTCCCTTAACATTGGCCGGACTTTGTGTACGCTTGTCTTGTTGTATAAATTCCTTATAGCCAACCAGATCTCCATCTTTAATCTCAAATATGGACGGATATTCCTGGAAGAACTTTTTCAACCCTGATTGCGATCCTCCGGCAATTTGTCGCATCCTGTTTCAAGCAAATTACTCTAGTCAATCCAATTAGATATGGGCATTGTGTGTGCTTACTCTCTCGTAAACCCCTTGGATCCAAATTGGCAACTGAGGTCATGCAAAGTCCTGCATCTCTTTCCCCCATTTTCCTCCGCAAGTATTTCCGATTCCAACAATTTCTCCACAAAGAATAATAACGTTTTGTTTCGCATTTGCTGATAAGTAAAAGGATCCATGGTGAAAGTTACGATTAAAAGTAAGAACTTGAGATTGATTAGGAGTAGGCAATTTAAAGGCACTTGCCACTACTACGTGAATTACAAATTTGAACCAAGCTAAACATATCTAAGTCTAGGGATTTCAGGTAAACTAAAAAATACTGATGTGGAAATTATCACAAAACTTTATCCGGTTGCCATACATCTCTGCATCTGCCCACATTATATTGAATTACATATTTGCTTTTGCTATTGGCAGCTATCACAAAAATCTGAATGGAAAAGAGATGTTTATTTCTTTGGTACAAGAAAATTTTGCGTAGGTACTTAAAGCATAAGAAGACACCATTTATCTACTTATCACAATATGTGCAATAGTGCAATATGCAGCTAACTCTTGCGCGTATCTGTGAGCTGTCAAGCATATCCAATTCTTACTCCCACTGCCACATAAATAAATTCAGATTTACAGTACCTACTTTAAAGCTTTAAACACTTTGATATCCTTAAATAAATTAGCGAATGACGTTGCTCTGGGGTGTATATTAAAATGTACAGGTTTTTTCAATTGGATAAAAATGTTAACTCAATAAATAAAATGAATAAAAATTAGTGAACAAGTACAACTTCTTCCTTTGCCCCATATTCATCATGGCCTGGTCATTATAATTGGTAGGACCAACCATGCGATGCCTACTGCTGCGTTTTACTTCATGCTTTTACTCAATACTTTAAGAAACCTGATGGGTCAGATAGTTTACAACAATCAATATATCTGTATAATCCTAAACCTCGTCTTTCTTAAAGTAATTACTAAAGACAAAAGTCTAAAGTATTTAGCACAGAAATCCGCAACCCACAGCTGAGCAACTCACATTCCATTGCCTCAGGTAGGTAACTCATTAGGCATCGAGAGTGTGCAGTGGCATCTTTCGTGGATCCAACTTTCACTTTTTACCTTTCATCACGTAATCGTAATCTCTTAAGTAGCTTTGTTGCCATACCATTAAATGAAATAACATAAATTCACATGGATGTCCCAAAGTCGTATGTGTATTGCGCAAAGCGTTTATTTATTGAATTACAGAGAAAGGGACTTAAAATGATAGAGAAATGGCACGTTAAGTTGTAGACTTTTCATATTTTACAAGCCAAAATTCGAGTCGTTTCCATATAGTTGATTGTTACGTAGTCATGCCGAATTAGTACCGTTTTTGCGTGGTCATGGAATTCGCGTCGACTTTAAAGGAAAAGTCTTTGAAGCTGGGAAAGTCCCACATTTCGTCGGCAGTGGGGACACTCTTCCTTCCTCGCCAGGGCCTCCTCGATACAAACCCGACAATAAACATGACCTGCAAAAAAAGTACAAAGTTATAAAGTACCACAGCCTATTTTAATAAATCTAGCTGTATTACCACATGGGGTTGTGACGATATGAATGTCTCGTGCCTTCAGTTCATCAAAGTTCTCAAAACATATCTCGCAAACTTTGACCACGCCAAGAACTTTCTCCTCTTCGTAGGAATCCCTTCTGTCTAGACCACGGGACTGTGTGTGTTGTGTCGTCCGAGAGCTGTGGGGCCTCTCCTCCTCCGTTGCGGCGAAGTAAGCAGCAGCTGCAATACCTGAAAAAAAGTGTGCAAATGCAAATTCCATTAAAACTATTTTCTTCACAACGTATGTACTCCAATTAATTGAATTTAAATCCCACCTGCTCCAGCGAGTGCTCCTGCTGCAAAAGTCAATCCAGTCTTGAGCCAAGAACCGTCTTCCTTTGGACGTTCTCGTCTAGCACCAGTCCCAGACATATTTTTTTAGAGAGACAAGTTAGACTTTTATAACCTAAATCTGGCACAGAGAAATAAGTATACGAAATTCTACAATTTGCGGATTTGTACTATAAAAGTACAGCCTTTAGTAGTGAAAAGTGAAAGAAGAAGGCCAGGCAGGTGAACGAGAAGAGAAAGTGATCTGACTAAAAATTGTTATGCCACAGGCTGACTGTACGACGAATAATAAAAACAGATGAACTTTGAGTTCCCCGTCCCAATCTCCCCTCCTTTGTCTCCTACACTATTCCACACGCCTTAGGCAGGGGTAGCTTGACACACTCTAGTTTGCATGGATGCATTATGAAGGTAATTACGAGGAGGTATTTCCTATTTATTTATTCTTTTATTTATTTATTTATTTGTTTAAAGTGAAAGCGTCAATGCAGGTTCCTTAGGTTTATTTTGACTAGGGTGAAAGTGAAAGCAAGATAATAAACTGTAGGTACATATTTTTTTAATTATTTAACTCTCTTTTCGTCGGGCCTCTCAGCAAACTCGAAGGTGTACCAGTAGTAGACGTTGAAGAGGAGGAAGGCAGAAGGGAACAGGATTCGGGAGATTCGGTCCACTTGGTTTGATCGTTTTAGCAAATGCCCTCCCATCGTTGGCCTGTTTTTTGAAATGCCTTGTGTGAATGGGAGTGGGAGGGTTTGTCTGTATTTGTATAGCTGGATGTTGTAGCCAACAATGGACACTTCTATGATGGCCAAGACGATGAAGACCAGACAGGTTTCGGTCCATATGTCCAATGCTTTTGTATACGAGACAGGAGGAACAGCTTGGTTGATACCGTAGATCTGGGCGACCATTGTCAGCATCGTTGTTATGCCAAGTGACTGTGTTGCAAAGAGGAAATAATTACCACGGGATGCAAGGATAAGTTTAACAAATTCTTACCACCCTGGCATCAATTGTACTTGCTCCCAGCCAAAATGAAATCCATGAAACCATCACCTTTCAAAAAAATGTCTCATTGCACCCCATTGTTGAAATCACAATGCCGAAAACTGTGAGCTTAAAGGTTGGCTTACAATCATTCCACAAGGAAGAAAGTTTTGAATTAGATAGTAGCCTAATTCACGTTGGAATGGAATTGTGACTGACAGGCAGCTATAATTTCCCGTTGCCGTTTGGTGAAAGCATTTGTTGATTGTGTGATTGTTCATGGTGAACCGTGGTAGCTGTCTTTCCTTCGGAATCTGAATGGGATTTTCTTCCTTCCACGTGAAGTGCAGATCCTGTGGTTTATTCAATGATTTAATGGATATCTTAGTGACCTTCATTTGTAACTTACCTTCATGGGCCAAGAGTAACTGGCCATTCTAATTTCACACTCTTGTCGGTCCAAAGGGTAGTACTATAATTTCATATACAACTTGTACGAATCTATTGAGACCGTGTTTTGGAGGCAGAATCTTACCTTTAAATTCATGGGACATGCCAACGAAAGTGAGAGCCTAACACTGAGGAGGACCGTACCAACTTTGGGTGTTACTCGGATCATGACATTGTTTTTCATTATGGTGTGAACACTTGCCGTTTTCTCATTCATGAAAAAGAGGTCCGGAGTCCAAATCCTTGACATGTCCTCCGGAAGTGTTACAAAGTCCGAGTAATTAAATCTTAGCCTGGAGTCTATCCATTTCTGCCTCACGGTTAGCTGAACTCTGTACTCCATATTTATGTCGTCAATGAAGCCCAAATTCCGAAGAAACAAGTCTACTTCAACCACTGTGGACGTGCTGCCGTTGATGCATGTTCTAGGTCGATGGTCAGGGTTGTAGAGGGTGGAGTTGCTAAGTATACTGGAGATGAAGTCTTCCGCGCTCATCTCTTCCTCATAGAAGTGATGGCGATAGACACCTTCAATAATGTCGTTTTCGCTACAAGCCTTTGCGCCATTGTACATGGACTTTCTTTTTCTCAGTTGAGTAGCTGCGGACATATTATTCTTGGCTATTAAGTCATTCAGAAATATTAAAAATAAGAGGATGAGCAAAGCCTCGTCCACTGCAGTTTTTAAGTGCACCATAACTTGATTTAATAATCGAAAATAAGTATGGAATAGACGAAAGATGCTAACGTGGGGGGTTGCGAACAGAGTGAAAGTTGTGAACTGAATGGATCAAACAAAGGAAAATATCTCCTTTAGAGTATGATATGCATGTTAATTTGTCATTAATGATTAGTCATCCCTCATCCTCGTAATTACAAGCAGCATTTTACCATTATCCCGATGCGGATAATTATCTTTAGTGTGTACACAGAGCAACCTTGTCCCTGTCTTCGAAAATTGGATCACGATCACGAACCAAGATAGACTAGCTAGACTGATCGCGTTCTTCCTCCAGTTTTTTGGGATGAAATGAAGTGAAACGGGAGGATCCACCCAGACCAAGATCCGGAAAGTTGCGTTTTAATTTATTATGTGGTGATACTACTAACACATATTAGAGTCAACGGTTCCGGATGGCCTTGTACTTTCTCCTCTAATTTAATTTGAATCCATCCCAGTTGCCTACTTTGTCACATGATTCCAAGCCTCGTGTATAGACGTTATAGTCATCCATAGATAGTGGCATGAACGACAATATTGATAAACATGCCGATGTTCCAAACAAAGCGTGTATCGCTTGGTACAAAACTGAAGCTCCCCTTAGATAGATCGCTTTGCTTTGGTACTGTTGAGTGTTGAGGGCGTTTATTTGTTAAAACCTAATAATCAATCAATAAAAGTATAAGCATGTGCACAGCACGCGGTTTTGACTTTCTAGTTTATTTAAAGTTCATAAAGTATGGTGACTAGCTTGAAACGACTCATTGGTTGAGTAAAGGTCGCTGTTGCGAGAAAATAATTAAATTCACAGGGTGTGGATCCTGTCCTGTGGATGATCCTTCAAGTAGTTTCACTGTCCTAATTTTCTCCAACGTGAGAAGCATTGTATGGTAAATCACTTTCTTGATTCTGTCGAGAGCTCGAGTATCTCTCTTGGTATTCCGCAAGGTCATCGTCGTTGTCCTTTCCTCTGAACATGCAGGGCGCGAACCAAAAACACCTCCCAATAAAAGGGCCGCCTCGGCATGCGTTACTGTTTCCATTACCCGATGCGAAGAGGAGAAGCAGCAGGAGAAAGATGAGGATGACGCTTATGTAGATTATCATCGCCCCCAAGACATAGTCTTCAGGGGAAAATCCGTTGCTTTTTTTAAACGACTTGGTGTCTGACACGATGCCAACTACAATAGCCACCCAGAGCATGCCAATGAAAAGTGCGACCAAGCCCAACAGGCCAAGAAAAAGAAGCTTGTTGGACATGAAGGTGAGAGTTTCATTGTCTGGTGTTGAAAAGTAAAGAATCAAGCCTGCCAAAGCCAGGCTGACGAAAGAGAGCGCAAAACCGTTGAGCATCCCAAGTTCATACTTGGGTTGCAATGAGAATAAGACAATGGATAAGGTCAGTGCTAAGGTCATTCCGGTCACATAGAGTGTCTCCAACTTGGCCCTATAAAACAAAACGTTGTTTTTCATTGCCCCAAAATGAGCTTATGATGAACTTACCCAAAATTGGCAGTTGTTATGGCGACTATGAAGGTTGTAACAAAAGTGACTAGGAGAAGGGCGACGTAATTGACTGGAACAATCTTTAGAAACTGCGGTTTAACAATCATGACGATTATTACTATGATGAGAAGGGGAACAAGTCCTGCGGCTGTGTAGATCATAGGATACTGTAGGCCATCACCAGTCACGAAGCGATTTACTGTGGGAACGAAGGTGACAATTATGGACACGCCAAACGTGGAAGTTAGCTGGAGGAGAAGAATCCCAAAAACTTTTCTAAAGGGAATTTGTTAATAACAATAAAAGTTTTCATGAAGAGAAAATTTATACCCTCAATTTGGAAAATACCTAATGAATCCCCGTCGAATAGACGTATCTGAAAATGTAAGAAGGGGATCTCCTGCATTAATTGCTGTTGAATTGATTTGTGATTCATCTTGATAAGTTTGGACGGAAGTCTCGTAAGGTGGTGGAGAAAGTTCGTTATTTGTATGAGATCTAGTGTCTTTCACTGTTGTAAAAGATAGTGAGATTGGTGAGGATGAAGTTGGATTCATGCTTTTAGCTGTTCAGTATTATGCGAACACGGTTCGTAGGTTAAAGACCAATTTAGTGACACCTCAATCACACATGACTACTTGGTTTGATTTGCGGGTCTGGTTTTTTGATCAATTACTTTTATTTAAGTCGGCATGGGAGGACCTGCTGTTTACACAGAGATAAGACAAGAACTTATCATACGATAAATGACAATTAACTTTCACGTGTCGAGACAATTGACTCGACATCTGACATGAGCCTTCATACTACGTCAGGTACTACTTACGTCACTGCTTGGTTTTGTTGATTTGCGTCATTATTAGTCATTTGCACATTACATGATGAATGTACGAAGCTTCTAAGCAGTAATACATGTATGACGAAGTCTTTAATTGAAAATGACGTGCTTTATAGCGTCATTTGTTGATATTGTTGAACTTATGTTATTTTTTTAACTCCAAAAATAACTCATTACAGGTTGTTATGTAAAGCAGCTTTGTCAATCATTTGGGGACGCAGTCATTGTTCGACTCATTGAAACTCTAGCGTGACAGGGATCTTGTTTGGTTCGACCAAATTAATTGTGACAATAACAAATAGATATTGATATGGATACATTTATTGCATATTGTTCTTGAATTTTGCGACAAATTTCAGCTCTGCATTTCAACAAATTCCACATTACTAATTTAACAAAGCAATACTCGTATGATTACATGTACCATTTTGAATATGTAACAACAAACTACAAGTAAATGGTAATGAAATGTGAATGTTTTGCTCAATACTTCCGTTCCACGTTTGTAGGTTATGAGATCGCATAAGCCATATAATCATTATTAATTACTAACACTCCATAACAATATAACCGGTGGCAAATATTATAAAAACATTACGAGTGTGACGATCATGCTTTAATCTATATACAGGGCATATGTCGAGGTCAAGAGTATGGCAAATCTGAGAATGAGGTAGCAGGATAACATCGTAGTAGTTTCGGGTTAAAAACTTGACAGTTGTGAAAGTGGATTGTCTCCTATATGTTTGGAAGATGATTGTGATGAGGTGGAACATTATTGGCAACGTCATAACAACTACCTATGTATGTACATTCATATATCAGTCTGAGAGTTGTGACAAAATTACCTTGCTTACAATGGCAAAAAGGCTAATATATAAAAGCAATTATACAAAAGTTTTTTGGTAAAGCTCAACAAATGTGCATACCTAATACCCTCTTTACATTTACCATAATGGCAAATCAGAATTGTTGTGGCTGTGCGTGGTTCAAGAGATTTTTAACTTAAGTAGGGTTCCATGGTGGTACTTGCACTACTATTGCTGTTACTGTTAAAACTACCATTATTAGAGGACTGAGGAACATAGTTAATATTCTTTCTAGATATGAAGGAATGAATTTCCCAGAAGTTTGGTCGTTCTTCATCATTTCTTCGCCAGGTATCACACATTAATTGATACACGTCCCTGGGACAATTATGTGGCTTCGTTAGTGGTTCAAATGGGTCTAATTCATTAAGAACGGAAAGACGGCGAAGGTTGTGAAGAACTTCTTGATTGCTCATTGTAGGATATGGTGAGTGTCTGCAGTATGATAAAACTTCCCAAAGAGTTACTCCAAACGACCAGACGTCACTTTTGGTTGAGTACTTTCCCTACAGTAATTACCAGCATTAAGGTGATATTCTTTAGAGTAAAAGTCAAATGAAATCTCACCATAAACACTCCCTCCCATGGCATCCACCTGGATGGGTGTAAGAAATGTCATTAACTTTTTAGCATAATGGCTTTCGAGAGTTAATAAATTTTGTGAACTTACCTCAATGGCAGGGGTAATGATGAGACACGGTAGTAATCAGACGCATACAAGTCAGTGTCTGTAGCAAAATGTGAGATCTTGACGCTAAGTCCTTTCCCCACAACACAGTTTCTGCAAAAGGTGGAAGAAAAATTGAGAAAAGTTAGTAGATGACTTCCATTTGTAACTAAAGTTTTGTTACCTTGCTGCCAGATCTCTGTGCACAACATTTCTACCCTCCAGAAATTTCATTCCGCTTGCAATTTGACAGGAAATATGTAGCAAGCTGGAAAATCTGTTAAGAGGTATAAAGCAGCACATATAAATTTTGATACGAAAGAAGCATTTGATGGTAAATGGCAAACTTACCCAATTTTCTTGGAAGAATTTGGGAGCAAAGTATCATTTTGCCTGAGAAATTGGCACAAGTCTCCCAGTTCCAAAAATTCGAGTACCATGCTGAAAGGTTCTTCATCCACACAAACTCCCAACACTTGCGCAACATTAATATCATTTAGAGACGAGAGCAAACGAACTTCTTCCAAGAAGTCAGATCTAAAGTTAATGAAGCGAGATAATGAATGCAGGATCCCATATACTTAGACAAATTAGGTGACGCAAACTTACTTATCCTTTTCACTGGCGTTTCTTAATAAATATTTCACTGCCACCAATCTCTTATCGCTCATCCCGGGAGAGTTGCTGATGCTGTCCAACTCCAACTCCCCTACGAAAACCTATGGAGAAAGCAAAAAAAAATATTTTTTTCGCTAGTTCCATTTTATACGTGCTTGCAATTGCAATCATGGCAATGGACAATTTAATTACCGTCCCAAAAGCACCATCACCCAGTTTCCTCAGCATTCTCAAATGATGTTTGGAGATTTCGGGAACTCCGACTTCTCTGAATTTGGCTTGCAGTAATTTGACTCGGTTTACAGCTGCCGGAGAGTTAGGAATGGATCTGAGGGGACTTGGCAGTAATTTCCCAAGTTCATTTGGAACAGCGTACTCGTACTCGTTAGCATCTGCAATAATGACAGAGAAGAAGAGGCAGTGAGCAAATGACAGTCACAGAAAAGTTCCAAACATATAATTTTTTAGCGTTTTAACTACATTAGCCTACTAAAAGTTTCCCATTTCAAGATAAACTTTTTAACACGCTTCTTGTTTTTTAGTCTTAATAACACCTTCGCTGACAAGTTTTATTACTGCCTGAAATTTACAACTTACGCTTTCTTTTTGGATAATCATTTCATTCCAGTCCACTCACAAGTTTTTAGTCCTACTTTTTTATGAATTTCGTGTTGTCACCTTCAAATCGCATTTCTCAACTCGGTATCAAATTATTCATCTTTTACGTTTGGCAGCTGCTAAAGTTAGAAGCTACAATGCCCCTTTTCAACAATGGGGAAATAAACTTATTCCTTTTTCGTGAGTTGTGTTCAAGTCACGAAAAATTTCGATCAATCAAAGGGAGCTTGATTGTTCGTGATGAGATAAAAATGTGTTCATTAATATTCCCTGCTTTCTTTCACAAGTTTGTCAATCTTCCTGTTTATCATCATCTCATTCGGAGAGTACTTTGAATGTGTCCAAGTTCCATTTACCACGTCGCATTGAGAGAAGGAAAAAGAAATGCCCCCTGTTCCATTCCTTCCTGGCAAAGAGGAATCATGGACCTGCAATACGGTCTTGGCGAAAGTGAAAGGAAGTGTAATGGGGGGTCAACAGCACTTCTTCTTGGAAGAAGTTCATAACAATTAAAGCAAGTTTGCAGTTGGTCACGGAAACAAGTAGTTTGAAATTATAAGACTCCCTACCAAGTTGTGTGAGTTTGAGTCTTACACTTCTCTCCTCTTTATTTATGTCTAGAGACCAAGATCGATGAATTGATTAAACCCAGTGGAACAAAATGGAAATGGTAAAAAGAGGAAACCAATTACTCGTGTTAATGCCTTCTCTCCTCTCTCGCAGAAGTTCACTTCGAGCCTCTTTAAAATTACAGAGAGTCATCAAGTACCCAGCGTCCATCGCTCACAAGCAGACGGCTTTCACTCATGCCCAAGTGAACTTTCTCCACATTACATACTCAGGAAATAACCATGATAACTTCCTGGTCGTCGAATTCAATTAAGTACTTCAGGACTTCACGTTTATGAACATTATACATTATGCACACTGATACCTCTACTCTCCCACACGCAACTGCCAATATAGTGTCCTATATTTCTGTTCCCTATGCCTCCTTCTCTTTGAAGAAAGCACCTAAAGTATCCTTCTCGTTAGGAAGATTGCGTGTTACAAGAGTAAACATAACGTGGTCAGTAGCACTTTCTGTAATGCTAATTTTGACCACCCACTTCAATTGTTTTCCCAAGCCGCCTTACAAAGTATGGGCACATTAGGATAGGTACACACAATCTCATTAGTAGATATTTGTTTGGATAGAAGGAGGATGGAATGGCATGTCAAAATTTGTTACATTCGTGTTGAATTCTCGACAATTCATCAAGAAAGTCTATGATTGAAACCGGCGGCTTTCATCAAACAACAACCAACCCTTAAATTATTTCTTCCGAAGGTTCCTTTTCAAAAACACTCTAACTTTGTGCAAACTGGAAGGAGCCTGGTGTGACATCCACTACTGGATAGAAAGTATAAAGGGGAAAGTTAAGACAATACATGAAATGAAACTGGACTCCTCAGTCCGATTCTATCCCTCCATCCAACGCAGCGGAGAAAGTTGGACAATAAATAAAGCTCAAAGTGACGAGGGAAATAAACATTTTCAAGGAGCAATCGACGTGTTCAAGACGTTTGCGAGGATAATAAAAGAAAGAATAGGTTATAGCTACGGATGGGGGACAAATGCAAGGGGAAGTAACCAAGTGGAAAGTTCCCTTCCGTCCTCGAAATACAATTATTACAACAGAACAATGCACAATGCAGCGTGGGGGAGTGATAAGAATGGGAGCAACCAATACAGAATGGTGAAACGTTAAGGTCGAGTTATTGGTAATACCGCAAGAACGCCGGTGGAATGGAAATGGAATTGAGCAAATCCAAGACAAAGCATAATTTTCTGAAAATCGTATGAATAATGATAATATGTACGAATGTTGCATGATCCAAACTAATTTACATCACTTGCTTGTTTGTTATCTACAATGAACTCTCTTCTAACTAATGGAATGAGCGAGAAGTTAGAACCATCATCAGGAGAAAACAATATAGTTACTTTCACTCATCTAATCTACAACGAAATATGCCAACGAAAGTTTAATATTTCCCAGGAATGTGGAGCAGTATTTATATACACCGTTTATGGAATCAACATAGAATTTCATTATAAATTCCTTTCCACGTTCACTCGTGAAGTCGTACTGTGGCAAATCATTTCATAGCATTTTAATTTTCAACCTCTACGCCTTCGATTTTTGCGTGACTGGATAAGAATAAAAAAGCTCGTCGTAAATCAAGCTCTATTATTACTCAATCATGCGACAACAAAGGTAAAATATGCTGGGAAAGTGCACGTGCTGGACGTCGGGATTTTTAAGGGTTGTTATTTTCGAAGAGTTGTAAGGTTACTATGAAGTAACGGAAGGAAGTACAAAACATACAACGTGAGATGCAATCGGACCCCCAGCGTCCGTTAGTTGCATAACAGAACTTTCTTTGTTTAATAAATCTGTGGAGTAGAAATTCTCTTCCTTGATTATATGTAATCGTATCACATAATCTTGAGGTACGACCTTGAGCATTTTGTAACAAAGCGTAGAAATTACCTCGTAAAATGCATCGTCATTAAGTAAAATAGAAATGCATTAAAGGTAACTGAGGGAAAGCTTTTATCAAACTGCTTGCATAGTTTCTCTCTGCCACATTCACTCTTCCTTTCAAACCCTTTGTTCCTTCACTTTTACCTTGTGCTTTCACCCCTCTCTCTTCCGCTTGAACTCTAAGCAGTAGACTTGTTACGTGAAATAGTTAGAGGGTTTCAAAAAGTTATGCACGGCAGCATAGCTGGGTTCTTAAGACAAACTGAATTGTATTTGAGTTCATGACACATCTCCTCATCGTTACCATTATATAATAATAATAAGACGAAAGGGAGGAATGTGTAACTAGAATATTTGTCTACGTGGAGGCATAAAGAAGATTGCGTGCAAGGTGTGTGTGGTGCGTGATGGAAATCCATTAAAGGAATTATTGTCGTCTTTTCACTCTGCTTCCTCTCTTCACCGTTTCCCTCTCCATCTACTTTACTTTCTCTTTCCCTCTTCTCCTTCTTCTCCTAATATGCACATACACATAGGGTTATTTTATTACGAAATTCTGTGATGGCTTGTCTGATGTGTCCATGTCACAACTATCTCAAGTCTTGAGAGTGTATGTAGTGTAGCATGCAATTTCAAACCTGCCAGTGCACTGTCAACGGCCCCCGCCCGACCTTTGCTTTTCCACCAAAGGAAAACTTACAATAAGATATGAAATCTAAATGGAATTGTCGCCGTGCATGTCTAAGTTCTTGCACTTTAAAAAGAAGGGGAGCTGTCAAAGCGCATATAGTATTTTGATTCTGAATTTTGTTGACACTTCTGTACTCGAATTTTCACAATTGTCAATATATAAAAAATCGAACAGTCATATGGCATAATCGGTGACATGTTCCTGAGCACTTGTAAGGAACTTATGTATCCAAAATTAAGCAGGTGGAAAACAATTTTAACACACGTTTTTCCCACTTTAGATTATCTTCATTTGTTTCACTTGCCTTTGTCCTGCTTCCAATCGTATTCAGTTGAGTGAAGAATCCTTCAACATTGAGAGCCAGAATTGAGCAAGAATTGACAATATCTTTTTCTATCTGTCCTTACAACGGAGAAAGTAAAGGAGGAGTGAAGAGTAGTAGCATAGTCAAAGTGGATGTACTGCTCTTTTATTGAGCCACTAAACTCGTCTTATTCCATCCTTTTATGGACTTTTCTCCACTTTCATCGATCAACACAAAAGGCTGGTTTATGGAAGGGAGCAAAGTATCCCCCGGCTTTAATAGGTTTCATGAAAACTTATTCGCACAATTCCATTATACAATAGCGTATTACCTCACACACATATCTTATATATTCCATTCAGAAGGACCTCCTTTACTTTTATGAGCTCGTTTTATCAAAAGATCAAATCTCTTTTCTGCGACATAAATGTTTTAAAATTTACTCAGCTCGACTCTACTCGTTTTCCTATAAAACGGTAGTACTCAACGTGATATGACTAACGCTTCGAACAACTGCATGAAACTTAACTCCAGGTAAGTCTCCCAGGTAGGAATAGAAAATGCGGGCAACATGGTCATGTATATTTGATCGGTTACATTGTACCATAAAGAATGAATATAATGCCGCTTTCTCCTTCGCTTATCTAGTGACTTTTAGCCCACCTCTATCCTAGGAGCACTCCTACTCTTCAATGCATGAGCCATGGGAATGGATTTAGATAACAAAAAAGCTAAAGTTAACATTAACGTTAAGACAAAGACGGAATTGGAATATTAAAATATTCATGATATTTTGCTACTTTCAGAACCTTTTGATAATACACAGGTTTTTTCGTAAGTGGTGTTTGACTCTTGCTAAAAGCGAAAGCAGAAGAGCGAGTCGTAAAGTAATTGATTGTAGAATCTTTTCGTCTTTCATTCTTTTATATAATAAAAAAACTTTCTATTGCCCATTCCTTACTTTAGTATCAATCCGCGAATGTCGGAAAAGGGAAAGTGGTGTAGGACTTACCTGATGCATTTTGCTGGATTTGCTGTGAGATGAGGGTGCAGCTGTAATACTCGGCCATTCTGCTAGGATGACCCCCTCCCACATTGTTGTCAAGATGGTTGGGAAACTGGTGATTTTTCGAATTTGGGAAGGTGATGAGAGGTGGAACGGAGCCTAAAGGAGGAGGACAAGTTGTGAAAGGCTCAGTGTATTCCCCAGTTGTGATTTTGCACTTCCGAATCTCCTCAGGGGATGCATATCCATACTCAGTTTGGTTATCGTAGGGTAAAGTTCCTTCTTCAGATGTGCTGGGAGACTTTCTCCGTCCACCACTGACCAATTTGTGCCGTGCCACGATGGCAATAAATATCAAAAGCAGAACAATAACAATTGCAATAAACGAGCTTATCACGGCAGTGATAAGGATCGTCGTGGTGTTCCATTTGTTCGCCAGCATTGTCGTGTGTCCAATTAAATCTGCAACAAAAAAGAAAAGTGCGTGAGAATGATGCTGTATCTTAGACACAGGAAAAGACTCAAAAGGACTCATTGTTCTCTGAACCAATGAATGAATCTTTGTTGTGGTAACAGAGTCAACTACGAAAAAATATCCTTTCTTTGTGCCATTTGTAATGCTCCTGCTCTTCTCATAGCTCTCCACACAAATAAAATATGGAATGAAAGGCTGACTATGTCTTTCTTTCTCGAACTCCCAGTAATAATATTTAATTACGGCCTGCCTTATTGGCATGTGCCGGAGGGACTAGGATACGAAAGGATTGCTAGAGAGACAGAGAAACGCTGGTGTCACTCTAGGATGGGTGAGAAAACATAAGTTACACGTCCTCATCGGGATTGACGTGGCACTGAAAGAAAGGTAGAGTGGAAGAGGTTAGGTTCTTTCCTTCTACGGACGATATCCTTTGACATATTTGGCTAATGACAGGAGAGGAAATGAAACTTTCTATTTCTGTCATTTTGTGATGACTTGACTTTCAGAATCTTCTTCTTTTATTTCTTATAAAGTTCTTCTCCTGTTTCTGTTTCACTTCACTCAGTCCTTCGGATAGATTACTTACTTGGCGTGGCTTCCATGAATCGATTTCCCGGAAGAGTCTCCGATGCGTCGCTCTGGGCAAATATGACATCTTCTCCAGTAGCGGAAAAGGAGGAAGGTCTTTCCTCACCAACAGAAATTGCCTGACCATCACCGTTATTACTTGTACTTTCGAAAGTAACCCCCTTCTCCGTCGGAGTGTGGGAGGGTTGTTGAGATGACACTGAAGGCTGTGGTGACATTTTTTCTTCCATTTTCCCTAAAAAAGTGAAAGGAGGTTGAAATTCAATTCTGAAATTGTGTATGCACATCGGAAAGGCATTTTTGCTGTCAAACGAAATGCAATTTATGACGGTTCAAAATATTACAATACTCACGAGATTCAAAAGTGAATTCCGATATAAGAATCCATTTGGCAGCCCAAAACAATTGAATTTTGACAAACTGAGCAATATGACGGTGCAAGTTTACAGATATATTTTTGGGATCCTCAAATATGCAATCTTCCATCGGATGGTAAACGATTGGGTCTCCAGTGTATACTTTTCCATTTCCACTGAAATGTATCCGCACTTCGGAAAACACCTTTTAGAGAAACGAGGGTTTTTTGTTGAAAATAGTTTTCAATTTCATTCAGTACATGTATGGCATTTTTCTATACGCAACTACTGACGATGTTGTACCTGAATGTCCTTTGTAAACTGATTGGACGTGTGGATATGGACAGCGTTGAATTCTTGTGGTGCATCAAACTTGAAAACAATTTGAATAGGGCTGCTTCCATTTTTCGATGTGTCATTCCTCCACCCAACCCAACCTCGCCCTTTAAACAAATGCCAGAGAAATGCTTTCAGAATCATTACATTTTCCAACAACGAAACAGCCATGTCATCAACACTATCATTTTTGTGGCTGCTGCGGTTTAATGCACAAATATAGATGCAAACAGAGTCAAGCGAGACGCGAGAGTGAGAGGAGTAAATTGAAAAACTGCAGTACCTCGTTCATGGCCATAAAAGTCTTCCTTAAAGTTGGCAGGTCCACCTCGTCCATCAGTTAACTGACCAAGCCCATTTCTCAAATAATTCCCGTCCCAGAATCCATCGTAAGTACTGTCGTAAAAATTCCAATTCTCTCCTCTTTTACTCCCTTGAGGCATGGTGTAGCTCAACAGACCTCCTGCAATCAAATGGCACATTAAAAACCAATCAGTCACCCACGCGTCAGAGATCACATTATTTTATACTATTATTATTGCTTTTGCCTTCTCTCTTGGGTGCCACCACGCTGATTGATATTTGATATCTAACTCAAACATGTGTATAAAAACGTTTAGAAAAATCAGTGAGTGGGAGTACCATAACGGGTCGAAAGGTATCTGCTCTGATATTGCACCTCCTATAGTTTGCTCAACTACATCGCATATCGCAGATGAACAACACAACAAGGAGTCTAGATTTCTCAAGAAGTTTATTATTTCCATATAATTTTACGACTGCGTTATAGATAACCGTAATTTAGTACACCGTAGTTATTCCTCTCCTTAGCTGTTGTCCTACCTTAAAATAAAAGCGTACAAGTTGTCTGTAGTGAAAGTAGGGACCATAGGGCACACGCATATGGCACAAGTGGAGCAAAAAAGTGGAAGGAACTTGGATGGCGGGTGTGGGATAAAGGAGAAAGTGAAATAAAGTTTTTGCCCCCGTCAAGTAATAAAAATGTCCTTGTATAGGTGAGGGTTGGAGCACCCTAACCTAGCCAGGGCGTAGAATAAAGTACACTTAAGCTGAAATCAATAAGACCATTACCTCCGGTTGAATACAAAATACTCCCTGTCCTTATCCCTTCTACACTCCTGCATAAATAACTGAGCATATAGTACTACCGCTGCAAGTACCAAAGTAAACTTTCCCTCTCGCACGTAATTGTTGAATGGAAAAGAATAAAAATTACCTAGCTCAAATTGGTCGGTGGTGCAACAGTAGGTAGACAAAACAGAGGTGGTTTAGTGCAGCTAGACTAATGAACACAGAACTTTCATTCCCTTCGATAACTTTGGCTTTCCCCTCATGCAGATACCTTAAATCTTTAATGAATGACAAACTACGGTGAAAACACGCGGATCCATGGTACATAGAACTGCAATGCATCATATCATGTCCTGTCATGCAACTGCAAAAGACTTGTTACCATGCCAGTTTTGCTTTCAACTTTATTTTTATGTTTACCTGGGTTTTACTACTGAAAATCTGGCTTAAGCTCTACCCAAAGATCAATAGGTCTGTTAAGAAATTTATAACGCAGTCTACTTTCTCCCAAGATAATGGGACGTGGAACAGCAGGAGAAGTTAAGGGAAAGTTTATAGTTTACTTGTCTCCCCTTGACAAATTCAGGTGCTCTCAAGATTTGGCTAATGAAGACGGAAGAGACGACTTTCACCGGCTATCTCTCTTAATTTAGAAATCTTGTCGTTCTCCCTGGCGGTAATTTGAAGCTATGTGAATGGGCCTATCTTTGTCAGACTACGCTTGGCTTACGCTTTTGTTTATACTTCTCCACCATGAAGAAAGTCACACAAAGACTTGGATCACAGACCCTGTCCTCTGTACTCGTTTGCTTTCTCCACGTGGAAGACAGCACTAATGAACTAACAGTGCTTGGCACTTTCACATTTAGCATTTAATCGTAAACCCGGATCCACAATCTCCTTTCTATTAGATGGAGCACAGTTTAGATTTTACTTACCTTTGAATGGACACCCGTAAACTTCTACCCGCATGCAAACCGTCCGTCGGTGATATGAGTAAGGCAGTATTCTTATTTTGGAGGCAATTATAGGTGGATTCAGTTCTGTTTTTGATGGTAGATATGTATTAATATTCCCTTTGATAATCTAAAAACAATCAAACACAAAAGCATTTCATTACATTTATCCAATCTGTTTGTGGGTAGTTTAATTAGTAAAAGTAGTTTTCCAGATCGAGTTGCATTTAAGCTTTGCGAAATGGGCAATTCATTTTCTCATGCGGAAAATTTCTTATCTTGAAACGAGAGTTGGTGGAAACATTAATTTGAAATTCGCTTGGTTTGGCAAATATTGAAACAACTGAAACAAAGATGAATGGCCGGAGATGAAAGCCTTCTCTGCCTGAGTCCCTGCTAAAACTGTAAAGATTGCGTGTGTGTGGGTAGACACAGAGAGTTCTTGTTTATTGCCTCCTAATATCATTTTATTGGGGAACCCAAATTCAATACAAAATTTAAGCTATCCGTATTCCATAAAAACAGTTTCACATGATTACGTATTTGATGGCACTGAACAATAATGCAAGTCTCTTTATGGTCCGTTCAGTTTGCTTTTCTTTCCTCCTTTCTTTTTCTCTCCACCATATTGAGTTGCTTGTACTTGTGTTGTAGAGTTTAATGGCTGTGGTGGTTTACTTGATGGAAAACTATTTGTTATGCCCATCTGAATCCTAACATTAGTTTCTCCTTCGATACAGAACGAAAGCAGCTTTCCGCGGTTATAAAAGAATAAGGTTCTCCACCTTCATCTTTCTCCAGACCGGATCCCTTTCCACAACTTTCACCCAACGAAGCATAAGCAGCGATAAACGTTTCAACAAGAAGAAGGAAATGAAATCGACAAAGGTTTTCGTTTACGCTTTGCTAATAACAATACGAGTTCCTTTTTAATATTTTGTTTGAACCAAATGATTATTGCAGACCAGTAGTGCAGCATTTCAACGAACGATATGTAGTGTAATTATCATTTTGTATGGCGTAATAACCCTAACAGAAAATTGCAATGTGTGTAGTATACGCATGGAGACGTCATTAATCTTTTCTTTAATACTATTATTTATTGCAAAGGCAGACATCAAAAATATTTTCTTGGTCATAAACTGATATATGATGCAATATAAATGCGGGTTGGATGCAGCCACACAGACTTTGGAGTTACATCAATCTTTTCCTTTAACATAGTAATCTTGGTTCAAGTGATAGGATTAGAGTGTCTCTGGACTTTCTCAGAGTCACAGGAATCACTCAAAGATCAAAGTGGAAACAAGGCATTTAGACTTTAGAGAGAGAGAAGTTGAGAAAAGAAAGGATCAGAGACTTACTTCGTTTCCTGTGAAATCCCTGTACCGGACCCATTTATTTAATTCCGGTCTCCAGTAAGATAGCAAATAGGCTTCTGCAAACTCTTGACCGAGGCCGTTTCCAAACCGACCCTGCGTCTCTGTTGCCGTTATTACGTGCACGGTGTGGAGATCAATCTGAAAAAAGGTAAAGAAGATTTTGACTTTGACACATGCTGTAACAAACGAAGACAGAGGTGATGCCACAACAAAAATCATTGGATTTTTTTATACACTTTCTTCTCGAATTTGACGCTATATGTTTCTGGCCTGCTTCCCTCCCTTCAGCCCCTTATTTCTTCCTGATGATGTATGATAGCATGTAACCGTTACTCGATGGCATGCGGGTATCATCAGTCACTCAGTCTGCCGAGCTTGCTTTCCTCCAGATTAAATCGCCATGCCAGTTCCTACTCTTGCTTTGCTCAATAATGTGTTTTCACGGTAACGTAAGACTCATTTCCAGTTCTTTCAATCTTGGTAGATTGAACTAAGCAAACCAGCTTTGCTTCACTCTACACGATGTTTTGATCTGATTAAATGACTCTAGTCAATTCAAGAAGTACAGCATGCCAGAAGAAGGATTGTCGAAGTAGTGAATTACAAATGCAAAGGGGTAGAAGAAGAGAAGGAGGTGAGATATCATCGATGGTAATGTGAAGAAAGAATGGAATTAGAAGAGTGGAGTGGAGGAGGAAGGATCCAAGGAATCTAAGATCCCTTATTTTGATAAGAATTCTATCAATGACAAATAATAAAATAACGTATTTCATTCTACTCTACACTTCTTTTCAGATTGGTTTAATCGAGTCTGTAATAAAATTCTTTGTCATACTTTTATCATACAGTCGCTCATGGATAAAAAACCTTGCAAGATTCTACATTTCATATCAAATGAAATATCATTTTTCCCACCTGTAGCCATTCTTCAGCATCAGACGTTATTTGGTTTTTGGGACACCACGCGCCACCCTGAAGTTCCTGGCGTACCCTGGAATACAAACAAATAGATTTCTTTAGCGCACCGAAGAATAATAATAATAAGAATTCTACTTTGCATAATGCAAGATGCATTCTGTGATTGACTGTCTACTTTCGTTTCAGACGTGTCTCATTCAGATTCATGTGCAACATCAACATCTCCACATCTTTCATCCCATCATTTACAAAAGACCTTATTGTAGACAACTCCCTATTGTAAGAGAAACTACTCGTACTACGAGTAATTTTCTTTTCACCGGCGTGTTGCTTCCGCTGTATTTAGAAGAAGTGGGATCTTCTTTTTATTTTATTTCATGTACTCATCCCAGATAAAGAAGGGAGGAGAGGAGAGAAGAGAGGAAGAAGAAGATTGATGGATTGTAAAGGGACACAGATGTGTTTTCTATTCTGCGAGAGTGTTCTCCGTCACCAGGCACAATGCATGCGAATCTCACTTCTGTGTGCACGCAATTGGTTTTGGAAGAAGAAAGAAAGTGAGTGAGATGCTTGCGGTGTGGGATCAATATCACTTTCACCGTCTCTGTCCCTACAATAATTTATCACTTCCTCCCCATCTAACAGCATCACTGCTTACACTTCTCACAACAACACGGCTGGGCTAAAGCAAACTTGGTAAAGCTGTCTGATATGTTATGCTACAGGGATGAATGGACGCATCTCTTATATTTTTTTTCAAATGACACTACTGAACTCAAGTGTTTGGTTGGTGGTGCAACCCCTCCGACTTATCTGTCAGTTCCCCTACAGATTTATTTCAACCAGAGAGAGAAATTTGAATTTGCATGTGTCTGAATGAATGCATGGGAAATTTAACTAATTCTTTACTGTCTGCTATTTGATGCATACAAATCAGTCAGACTTCTTTAACTTTTCTCATGTTTCCAAAATTCACCTTTGCCATGGAACCAGCATTGGATTTTTGGATAACCATAATCTACGCAATTTTGTTACAACACACATGAGTTCGTGTCTGGCTATTGTTGACCAACCGGTTTATTGAGTGATGTGTAAATACAGTTTGTAAACAAAAATTTACCCTCGTTTTGACACTAAACTAAATGTTTCAAGAGCGGGCACACACACACACACTTAATAGTGAAAAAAAACTCTTGGTCGAATAATGGAGTGAACAAGAACGCAAAAGTGTTTACGGAAATGATCTCATTCCATCCCATTCATCTTCGACTCTCTGTGGTTCAAGTTTGACTGTAATTTACTAGCAGTTAATTCTAATTCTCCACACATGCTCGCGCCCCGGAACAGCAACCCCGTTAATGCCAGGCACGCACACAATTGCATTTTTTAAGGAAAGAAAGCTTGTCTTCGTCTTCTCTGAATGTCGGGGAATGCGTTTGGATTGCGTCCCTGTCTACTGGAGCGTCAATTAGGTGTAGTTAGTGTCATATGAACGAACATGGCAGTGCGTCTCGAGCTATGCAATACAATCCCGATAGATACTTTTCTCGGTTTTTGCTGCATTTAGGAGGCTGAGTGACAACACATTTCTAGAAAATACGACGAGAATAATGAAACATTGTGGCTTCGGCTGAATTGGAATGGAGAAAGTGCTACTGAACTTTGTTCTTAAGAGCGAGGACAACCATTTTGGATGAAATGAGAATTCCTTCAAGGTGTGCAGTACGATGGCACATCCATCCATCTGCCTTGTCCCTTGAAGCTTTTAAATTAACAAAAGAATCACCACACTTATTATAAATTCTCTTTTTGTTTGAACAAGGCGTGTTTAATAATTCATTAATTTTCCTTTCTTCCCGTCCAACTTGTATTTAATTTCGGATACCTGGTGGTTTGAACAATGGTCTATTTCACTTGTGCTGTGTGTGTGAGAGGAGGGATGGAAAAAAGATGATGGGTGGAAGACTTGTTCCTTCAAATCATGAATGAAAAATTTAAATATGAGAAAGGAACAGTTTAATATTCACACAAGAGATTCGTTTCTAAAGAAGATACTGATGTTTCCATTTAGCGATTAAATAAAAAAGAGAGAATATCTTTCTGGTTTGGTGTGCGGAGTGGCTTTGGACAAGTTTTCTTCCAGGTTAGTTTCATAAAATGAATTCTGTGAAGTTAGATAGACCACCCTCGGATATTCAATGCCAGTGCATATGTCCAATTTCCTCAAGAAGGCCACCCTTTAATTTATTTTTAATGCCTTTTATTTCTCTTTATTCAATTGTACAGGCAGGCAGGTCCATTTGGTTAACTTGACAACAGAGTACAATGTTGCATTTAGATTGGTTAAAACTGCATTAAAGACATCCAAAAAGGCAGTTACAAAAATTGAATGCACTTATTGATCACCGTAATCTTTCCCCCTTACAAAAATTTATATTCTGCTGACGACGTTCAATTTTAGCATGAACTACAGTCACAACACCTCGGCAGGAGGAAGGAGAATGGGAATTATTCTATTCTAAAAACTGAACGGAAAGATATGGGTCTTTCCTAAAGACAAATATTCAACCGTGCTAATTGCTCATTCTTATTCATAAATTCATTCATCAGCCCTGTCTTCGTCTTCCTCTCCTCTTGTGGGAATCAAACCGTGCCAAGAAAAGGTAAAGAAGTTGAATTTTTAAAATCCCAATTCCAAGAGCATGGAATATAGTTTGGGAGCAATTCAATTCACATCCTTAAGGTTTCAACTGTCACTTAAATATACAAGTTGTAGAAGGGACGAGATGGCAGTGTGGTGGAACACACAGGAAGGAAGAAGGGTTAAATAATAGAGCCAAGCAAGCTGTCTGGTGGAAACTGCTTTCTCCCCATATATAGTGCTAATCGCATTATTACTCCGTTAGCTTACCTATTAAATTGATCATCTACATAAAATTTAATTTCCTCTTTCCTTCTTCGTCTCCCCAAACTCTTTCCTGAATAATTTCTTCAAGTTCTCCTCCTTCCTTCTTTCTTTCTGGAACTGTACCAAACACGAGTACGTGCGTTGTATCCGTGCATCTGAACGCATTTCCTTATGGGATATGCGTGCATATAACGACGCAACAATGCGTGCGAATGGTTCGCAGTGGTGCAGTCTCCTCGGTTTCATTTTACTGGAATTGTTTGGAGAATACAAATAAGTTCATCATACTTGGGTGGATTTAGAGAAGGAAATTTGCTTCCATGCTAACTCCGTCCAAGTTTACGCTTCCCACACAATTGTAAGGAAGGAGTGCAAGTCTTCTCGGAGGAATCACATCCACACGCTCTCTTATTATGAGATAATAAGTATTCTAATTGAAAATTATCGCCATCATGGAAATAAGAAAGGAAGGAGACTGTAATGGAAACTTCCCATTCAACTTGTGCATTATTGTCTCCCATTGGGAAGACGAAGTATTATAGAATACTTTCTTCCTTTAGGAACAGACTCTAAGAAGGATAAAGAAGTTAAAGAAGCAACTATTACTTATGATTAGAAGCAGTGGAGTTTTTGATGGTGCTCAAGGCGTCTTGAAAGTTTCCTCCTTTTCACAATAGCTTATTTCATTTCTATTGTTGACGATAACTTATACACTCTAGATCATAGATTAATCCAGCTTTATGATATGTTTCTGGGCATCTGGCGACTCCATAAATTCATAACGCACCACTATAATGTCATCTTAGGTCAAATGATGGTCGTAATCGGATTTCTTAACTCTGTGGTTAATCTGTCTCACAGGTTCGGAATTTTACGCCTGTAAGGAGCATATTATTCTGAGGAATTGTTATTAATGACCGGATTATTGGAGATTCTTAACTAAAGAGGACTCACGACTGACTAATCACCATGAGAACACTTTTCAGAGGAGATAAGGTTTCACAACAGAGAATTAGTAACAGAGCCTGTATACCAGATAATTTTATCCTGCTTTGATTGTCGAATCTTCGTCTTAAAGGAATCTA
>JAQIWU010000326.1:0-28371 GCA_034696445.1 Isotomiella minor
AATTTAATTTATTCAAATTCTTCTGTTTCATATTTCATTTTACTGTTTCTTCCTATGTTTGACAAATACTTGGAATACATGGAAGATATAAGATTCTGCAAAGGGGCGGGGTGAGAATGCAAATGTAGCTTTAGTTCGTCAGGTTCGAATCTTTGGGTGGTGGCCAAGTTTTGAATGGGTGGTCCCATGTTAGTACCTACGGTCTCCATATCCACCACGAGGGCGACAAAAACCTTGACGCCGAGGAACAGGGCGTGCAAGAAGATGAGGACGAGGGGGACGTGGAGGAGGAGGCATCCAGACGGGTCGAAGCCTCGCATAGGCCAAAGAAGGAGGGAACTCTGTAGATGGAAATGTCCTCTCCAAATTGTCCAAAACTGAGTTGTACTTATCCTCCAAGAGGAATGGAACTTCCACCCTCCGTAGACTTTGCACTGGAGACGGGGAGGAGGGTGTCACGAAGGGGCTCAGGATGGGCAGAAAGGTCCCCCACCCCGTCCCTTCCAGATTTTTGATGGGAATGTCGTCGTCAAGGCTGCTGCGATTGCCATAGTATCTTCTTGTGATCACGGCCACCGGCCACACCGTCAAACTCTGAAGGGAGGGGAAGGCACTCGTGTAGTGGAAGCTGGTTACTGTCGGACACTCTAGTCCCCCGAACCTAAATCTGGGGGGAGGGAAAGGTTCCGTCCTACCAATCACGCAGAGAAGGACCTCAAGACTTCTCAGCTTCGGCATCTGGTATGGGAAATTGATGGATAAATTCCTGGCGGCTCTGACGTCGAAGTGGAGGGAGAGCTCTTCCAAGGAGCCCGCATGCCTCTCGAGGACAAGTCGGAGTGGGGTTGAGAAAATAAGTTCTCCTCCTGGGTTGCACCCCAGGAGTGTGAGACTCTTCAGACTCCCTTTTCGTAGGGTAGCAAGGGGGCCGATGTGCCCGTCCCCACCATTTACAAGGAAGACTTGGGACAAGTACTGGAACTTGAGGGGCTGCAACACGGCGATCCCAGTCAGCACAAAGGAAGAGAAGGGGGCGGGATCGGGAACATTGATCGGGTTTATTAATTTGAGACTGCAGATACTCCCAACGGCGGGGAGAAAGGTTTCATTGAAGGCCTGGAAGAAACATGGTTCCAGTTCAGTACCACCTATGCATAGGGTAAGATCCCTGAGGGACGGCATTTCTTCCAAGGCAGGAGGCAAAGCAGGGCTGTAGTCAAAGTAGAAGGACAGGTCCAAAGTTGTCAGATGGTTCTTCACGCCAGGCGCTCTCAGGACTGTCTCGTACGGTGTTGAGTCCACGGCTTCATCACCAAACAGGGTGAGACTCTTGACCTTATGGGTGTGACATTGAGGGTCGAAGAACCAAGTAAAGTCATCTGTCAGTTTCTTTCTACAATCCCAATCCGGGTTCAATTCTAGCTTCCAGTGCGGAAACCTGAGGGCGTTCATTTGGGAGTAAGCGTAGGTCGATATTTGCATAGGGTCGTAGTCGTATGATTTGGTGGAGCCTTCGAAGAACGGCCTTACGGTCACTCCGTTCCGGAGGGCTTTGAGAGCCTCCGTATTCCAAAGATGGGAGAGGGATCGGAAACTTTGAAGCGTGGTCGTTGGGAGGAACTGGAGAATGTTTTGTAGGACCTATAAATCATGGTCAACGTTAAAATGGCGACATTCAAACATAAATCATATATAGATATAATTATGTACCAGAGGGTTCTCCAATAATGTTGTTACGTTGTTGGCGACAACAAGCTCCTCGGTCTCGGTGTCGCTCCCTCCTTCCTCTTCACTGTCAAGTGGTCTTTCCTCAATTGAGGTTGAGGCCTGCAATTAAATAACTTTTGATTGTAAATAATGATGATACGAGAGAATAGAATGAGTGGCTAACCTTGAACAGAAAATCTATAAAATTTCCTCCTTCCCCTTGAGAAATGGACACAACATCCCCAAATTCAAGCCTCCTTTTACAATGATACTCTCCATGGTTTATTGCCTTTGAAACAGCTTCAGCTTCACCCTGACAACAAGAATGAGCTCCATCCTGTTGTAAGGGAACGCTATTCACGGATACTACGGTTGAGCGACAGGATGCCTACAAAAAAGGAGAAACGTAAGGTTGTTTTATTATGAGAGATATACTACCAATAAGTAGTAAGTTTAAGTAACTTGTATTGTAAATCTGGTGTGTATCTTTAGGTCTTTTCTCAGAAAGAAAGTGGCTATATACATATACATACCTCCGTTTGATTTCTTGAAATCCAAATGCCTTGGTCTTTGCAGGTCAGAGTGAAATAGTTTTCTCTCTTTCTTGCATTCCGACTGGTAACATCCTTTCGTCCATCTTCGTCACTTGCCTTCTCCTCCTCCTCCTCATCATCACTGTTTTCTTCTTCATTATTGTCATCGTCCTCCTCGTCAGAATGAGAATCATAATAGTCATCATCCAGTGCCACTTTCTTCCCAAAGAAGACGAATTCCCCTTGCTTTTGGCGGCCAAGGAACTTGTTTCCAACGGTGTACTGTAAATGGTGACAAGAGGCTGGATTCAAAATCACAATAATGACTTTGATGATGTGACTTTTATACCTGCAACCCATCCACATATCTCAACGTGACCAAGGGTTCCATCCTCTTCTTCATGACGAATTCTCCTCTGGTCATCCACTTCCCCAGGACTTTGGTCCCTTTCTTCCGTACTACTTTAGAGGTATACTCGAGCTTGGCAAGAAGTCCTGGGTAGCCAGGACCAAAATGTGAAGGATTACCCCCTTTGTCCCTGAAGCCATAAGGGGGATTAAATAAACGACGTAAAAATGTGTGTATAGTAAACTGCTTACTTTGTCCTCGCCCTGAGCCCAATAAGGGCATTGACCCTCGCGTGCCAAGCCCGATGCTGCTCTAGAAGTCCTATTGGGATTTTCGTCTTCTGGTTGTCCACACTTGGTGGACACGCTGGACACTCAAACAAAACGGACCCAAGGTCAAGATTCCCCATAGATGTGCCTTCGAGGGGAGGTAGCAAGGGGGGACAGGACGACCCCATGACGCCCGCACCCGTTCTGGACGCAAATTCTCCTATGCTCAAGAAAATACACAGAAATTATTGAAAAGTCCATCGCATTAAGAATAAGGTTGTGTTTACCTAACAGGGCGGCCCTCCTTTTTTCTAATGCCAGTCGCTTGACCCATTCTTTCCTCCGCCGACGATCCCGAGGCGTCAGTCTTTTCCTCATGGACGGCCAGGCATCGCCATTGCCTGTATGACGAGAATACGTTGTATTTAGGCCGGTATGTATTTAAAAAGAAAATTAGAAGAGAGAATAAATAAATAAAATTTAAAGTTATTAAAATTTACCTATCCTCATGTTTTCTGGTATTTCGGGGTGAACTCTGCAGTGAAATGGTATTGTGATACACGAATACACGCAGTTGTAAATCTTAATTTTCACTTTATTTTTATGGAACGTTTTTATTTGTATTTAATACTTCAATCAAAACAAGGAATCAAATCCATTTGACACGACCACGTGGTGTTGCCGTCTCTTGCTTTTCCGAACCTCATCCGCCCAAAATGTCTCAGAGTGCCCTTAATTGTTGGATGAGATGAGTTTCTTCTCCACTTTGTTCATTGGAAGGACGGACGCTATGAAAATGTTTAGATTGAGAATATATGAACCTGAAATGGAGATCATCCAACCAAAATCCAATAGCTCAATAATGGCATTAGGTATTTTAAGCGTCGTTTTCAATTGATACTTTTTCCCATGCATTTTGCTTTAAAATGCCGCAAAGTCAATGACGCTGCATTGGTTGCTTCCGAATAATTCAGTCAATGTCAATACCCATAAATGACACTGAGGATTTAAGCAATCAGAATGTCCGTAACTAATTTCAAGGCATCTTTACTAACCGTATTGATGTGGAGTACACACATACTCGTACCTCAAGATTTACGACTGAATACTCAATTACCACAAATGAAAATCTAACGGACACTTGAATTCGTGCAGGTATCCTGATTGAAACAAAGCATAGATGGGTGTTGCCGAATACAATCGCTATTCTGAAGTCGGTGGAAATGTCAATGCGTCTCGTTGCCTTGTACATTTTCCGCATTGGAACGGATCCCAAACCCAATCCATTTGACATGACATGGCATTTACTTTATCCATAATCGAATAGTTTCATTCGGAATTTGGAAAATTCATCTAAAGCACGCCTGTACAAATATAACGAGTCTGGGGCACGCTGAGACCAGTTTTCAGGTGTAAACTCGACATCATATAACTTTCGAACGCTTCTCTATACTCGAGTCTTGACAGCCGGTTCCCATGCATAGTTTCTCAGATTCACAAGGACAATGTCGTTAAGTTAAAGTTATGTAAGTAAGACTGACAAAAGTTCTTTCATTCTCATGATTTGATAAAAAAAAAAAAAAAAGGTTAGGAATTTTCAATTTATTCTAATTCTTCTGTTTCATATTTCATTTTACAATTTCTTCCTATGATTAACAAAAAGTTTACAAGAAAATATAGAAGATATAAGATTCTGCAAAGGGGAAGGGTGAAAATGCATAGGTTGCAAAAAATGTCTTTGCCTTGCCATTGCCACCCTCAACTTTTAGCTTGTCAGGTTCGAATCTTGGGGTGGTGGCCAAGTTTTGAATGGGTGATCCCATGTTAATACCTACGGTCTCCTCCATATCCACCACGAGGGAGACAACAACCTTGCCGCCGAGGAACAGGGCATGGAAGATAACGAGGACGAGGGGGACGTGGACGCTGAGGAGGCATCCAGACGGGTCGAAGCCTTGCTTGGGTCAAAGAAGGAGAAAACCGCGTGGATGGAAATGTCCTCTCCAAATTGTCCAAAACTGAGTTGTACTTATCTTCGAGGAGGAGTGGAACTTCAACCCTCCGTAGACTGTGCACTGGTGAGGGGGACGAGGGTGTCACGAAGGGTCGTAGGATGGGCAGAAAGGCCCCCCACCCCGTTTCTAGCACACTTTTGATGGGAATGTCGTTGTCAAGGCTGCTGCGATAGCCATAGTGTTTTGTGGCTACGGCTACCGGCCATACCGTCAAACACTGAAGCGAGGGGAAGACACTCGTGTAGTCAATGCTGGTCACTGTCGGAGACTCTAGTCCCCCAAACCTAAATCTTGGGGGTGGTAAAGGTTCAGTCCTACAAGCAGCGCAGAGGAGGATCTCAAGACTTCTTAGCTTCGGCATGTGGTGTGGGAAATTGATGGATAAATTGCCCACGGTTCTGACGTCGAAGTGGAGGGAGAGCTCTTCCAGGGAGTCCCTATGCCTCTCGAAAGCAAGGCGGAGTGGGGAGGAGAAACTAAGTTCTCCTGGGTTGCATCCTAAGAGTGTGAGACTCTTCAGACTTCCTTTTCGTAGGGTAGCAAGGGGGCCGATGTGCTCGTCCCCACCATTTGCAATCAAGACGTGGGACAAGTGCTGGAACTTGAGGGGCTGTAACAGGGCGATCCCTGACAGCACAAAGGAGGAGAAGGCAACGGGAGGATTGATCGGGTTTGTTAATTTGAAACTGTGGATACTCCCTACGGCGGGGAGAAAGGTTTCGTTGAAGGCCTGGAAGAAACATGGTTCCAGACGCTTAGTACAACCTATGCATAGGATAAGGTCTCTCAGGGACGGCATTTCTTCCAAGGCAGGAGGCAAAGCGAGGCTGTCTTGAAAGTAGAAGGAGAGGTCCAAAGTTGTAATATGGTTCTTCATGCCGGGCGCTCTCAGGACTGTCTCGTAAAGTGCCAAATGCGTCTTAGAGGCCACGGCTCTATCACTATACAGGGTCAGACTCTTGACCTTATGGGTGTGAGATTGAGGATCCAAGAACCAAGTAAAGTCCTCTGCCAGTTTCTTATCCCCCATACTCATCTTACTTTCCCCTGGACCACATGATCTCCAATCCTTGTTTAATTCTAGCTTCCAGTGGGGAAACCTGAGGGCGTTCATTTGGGAGTAAGCGTAGGTCGAGATTTGCATCAGACGATTGTCCTCGTCTGATTGGATAGAGCGTTCGAAGAGCTTTACGGTCACTCGGTTCCGCAGGGCTTTGAGAGCCTCCGTATTCCAAATTTGGGAGAGGGATCGGAAACCTTGAAGCTTGGTCGTTGGGAGGAACTGGAGAATGTTTTGTAGGACCTATATACCATGGTCATAATATTAAAATGGCGACTTTCATCCTATTTATAATTAAGTACCAGAGGGTTCTCCAATAATGCTGTTGCGTTGCTGACTACAACAACCTCCTCCTCAGTCTCCATGCCACTCTCGTCTTCACTGTCAACTTGTCTTCCCTCATTTGACTTTGATGCCTGCAATTAAATAATTTTGATTGTAAAGAATGATAAGACGAGAGAATGAGTAGCTAACCTTGAACAGAAAATCTATGAAGTTCCCCCCTTCCCCTTGGGAGATGGACACCACATCCCCAAATTCAAGTCTCCTGGTACAACGGCATTTTCCCTGGTTTATTGGCTTAGACACAGCTTCGCCCTGACAACAAGGATGAGGACCTTGATGCAGTAATAAGGGAACGCCATTCACGGACACTACGGTTGAAGGACAGGATGCCTACAAAAATAAAAGGTGAAATGTAAGGTTGTTTATTATGAGATATACTACTAACAAGTAGTAAGCAAGTTGTAATTGATTGTAAGGCTGGTGTGTATCTGTAGGTCTGAGTCTTTTCTCAGACTATATACATACCTCCGTTCGATTTTTTGAAATCCAAATGCCGTCGTCATTGCAGGTCAGAGTGAAATAGTTTTCCTTCTTATTTACATCCGTACTGCCAACATCCTGAGTTTCTTCTTCTTCTTCACTTGCTTCCTCCTCGTCATCACTTTTTTCTTCTTCACTACTGTCATCGGAGTCAGAATCATAGTCATTATCCTCATCCTCCAGTCCTATTTCCTCCATGTCAAAGAAGACGAATTCCCCTTGCTTTTGGCGGCCAAGGAACTTGTTCCCAACGGTGTACTGTATTATGGTGACAAGAGACTTGACTCAAAAAAATCACAATAATGACTTTGATGATGTGACTTTTATACCTGCAGCCCATCCACATATGTCAACGTGACCAGGGGTTCCATCCGCTTCCTGATGACGAATTCTCCTCTGGCCATCCACTTCCCCAGGACTTTAGTCCCCTTCTTCCGTACCTTATAGGTATACTCGACCATGGCAAGAATTCCTGGGAAGCCAGGACCAGGACCAAAATATTGAGCATTACCCCCACCATCCCTATAAGAAAGAAGCCATAAGAGGGATTAAATAAACGACATAAAAATGTGTGTATAGAAAATTGCTTACTTTGTCCTCGCCCTGAGCCCAATAAGGGCATTGACCCTGACGTGCCAAGCTCGATGCTGCTCTAGAAGTCCTATTGGGATTTTCGTCTTCTGGTTTTCCACACTTGGTGGACAGGCAGGACACTCAAAAAAGACGGAGGTGGATCCCAGGTCAAGATTCTCCAGAGGCGTACCTTCGAGGGGAGGTAGCAAGGGTGGAGAGGACGACCCTATGATGCCCACGCCCATGCTGGACGCAAATTTTTCTATCCACGCAAGAAAACACACAAATTACGTTAGTCAATTGCATTAAGAAGAAGGGTGTGTATGTTTACCTAACAGGGCTGCCTTCCTTTTTTCTAATGCCATTTGCTTGGCCCACTCTTTCCTCCGCCGAAGACGTCGGGATAGCGGTACCCGGGCCTTTTGTATCCTAAGCGCGGTGACATTTGCTGCACGATGAGAATACATTGTATTTTGGTCGGTATCTTTAGTCTGTATTCCTTGATCAAAATCAAATCCATTTGACACTTGTTGTCTCTCCTCTGCTTTTACGAACCTCAGCCGCCCAAAAAATGTCTCAAAGTACCCAAAGTCTCTCTCACTTTCGTCTCAAATCCACCAACTTCAAACCATCCGGCGAACAGGCAAAATTAACAACAACAAAAAGTTTTTGTTGATTGCAATTTTAATTAATTAATTAACTCACAATAACCAATCAAGGGAGAGACGTTTCAAAGTTCAAGGTAAGTAAAAAACAACCCACCGCCACGACTTTTCCACTCAAGAAGGATTCCTTCAATTGATTTTCTTTTTTTTAAAAGTCCTTTGGAAGATAAGTGTCAAAGATATAAGATGAGCACACTGGCCAAGACTCGGGAGAGGAGGGCAGGGGCAGGGGGTCGCATGGCCCGGCTCCTGAATGAGGAGGAAGAAAAAGACGACTTTTACACCACGACCTATGGAGGCTTTGCGGAGACGGAGGATGACAAAGAATATAGGTATAAATCTGCTCTATAGTTTTGCTTGGCTATCTTAAATGTGAACAAATTATGTCTGTCTTGTCGGTTGCAGGCAGGAGAGGGAGGAGGAGGACGTGGTGGACTCGGATTTTGACATTGATGAGAATGAAGAGGCTGCGTCTGAAGGGGAGGACGATGGGAAACCAAAGCGAGTCAAGAGGGTGGTTACCAAAGCGTATGTGGAGCCCAAGAAGGCGACCCTGCCGAAAAAGAAGGTTGTAGTAGTAGCCAAAAAGACTGTGACGAGCAAGACAAGGGCTGATAAGAGGAAGAGGGAGGAGGACGAAGACGAGGAGGAAGAAGATGATGATGAAGGCAATGTGAGTGAGGATGCTGCTGAAGCCGCCACTGTTAAGAAGCCAATAAAGAAACGTAGGAAGGTGATGATGGAAGAGTATGATTCCAACGAATCTGACTCAACATTGTTTGCTCCTAAACCCTACGAACCACCTTCCTCTGCCAAGAAAGGGACAAAGGAAAAAGCAGTTCAAGAACACGTAGTAGAAGAAGCCATGTCTCCAACGATTCCATTGTCTCCTGTACGGAAAACACTTCGACAGTCGACTGCACTCAAGTCCGTCGAGACGAAGAAAAGGGTACAGGAAAGAACGAAGGAGGAACAGAAGAGGAAAAAGTTGTGGAAAGAGAGACAAGTTGAAGAAAGAAAGTACACTCAAGAGGAACTACTTGAAGAGGCGAAGGAAACGGAGATAATTAATTTGGAGTTTTTAGGTTTGTCGTCATAATGAGTCCTTTTGGTATTTACTTCTTATTTTTTTAATAGAAAATTACAAAAAGCTGGAATTGGAAAAGAAGAAAATCAAACCGATGAAAAAAGGTCCCATTGTCCCCATGATTCGATATCATTCAACAAGGATGAAGCGAGTTGTACGGGAGGGTGAGGCTGACAACAAGAATGTTGAAGTGGCCGGTCCGAAGAAAATTAGAAAGAATGATGAAGTGTACGAACGAACGTTCATGTCTTTTAGCGTCATTGGAAATGCCAAGGAAAAGTTTTCTTCTTTTAAAACTTTGCGACACAGGGGGAAACCACCCATGCGGTGTGCTCTCACAAAGTAAGAATTTTTTGACTTTGCAAATAATGTTTACATTTCAAATTGACCAATAATTAATTATCTACTTCTTTCAGGATTAAGACACCGTACTTTGACCCAGTATTAAAATCCCCGTACTACAACTCTTCAGTTTTCAAAGTTCTAAGGTCTGCCTACAACAGAATGATCTACCTCAGGGGGGACAGAAGAAACAGAATCGTGCGACGGTATTGCGAATGGTTGGAGAAGGCTCATCCTGGCGTGTACAACAGGGACTTGCTGGCAACGAATAAAGCATTGGCTGCTCAAATAGAACATGAAGCCGTGGGTGCGGCTGAAGTGGCGAAGAGTGATGATGATGATGAAGAAGAGGAAATGCAGGTGGAAGCGAGCAAGAAAGACAAGTCGAAAGATGAAATTGAGTCCGACTCTTCCGACTCTTGTGCATCACCGGTGAAGAAGAAGGGTCACAAAGGATTCCCGGGTGGGATAAAAGCAAGCACAAGAACGAATCTTAGGAAGTCAGCTTCAAATCAAATTCCAAACGGTCCAGATGAAAAACATCGACCGGCCACAAGTTTAAAGTCCAAGTCGGTCGTTAGGCCACTTTTCAGACCACCAGCAAGTAGGATTCGTCCTCTGCCAAATCCTATTGCTAAACCAGAGCCTCCTCCACCTCCTCCGGTGATTGTCAAAACTCCCAAGCCTCGGGTTATCAGACCAAAGATTATGAAGCAGGCGGTTCCAATAGTGGAAAAGAAATCAGTGGTAGTTCAACCAAGTTTCACGTCTTTAGCAGTAACCCCCGCTCCACCTCCTCCTATCCTAAGCCAGGCGACTCCAATTCGAACGTATGGGTCCAAGTCAAAGATTCTTACAGTAGCTGAAAATGCAATTGGTGCATTTGGAGACACATTATTGACACCAACGGCTTCTCCTCCTCCTCCTCCCGTTACTGTATCAGAGCCGGCTATTGTCAACTTCACTACGACGATGTCCTTAACCCCTACAGTGTCTTCCATCATAACTGCTGGACCCCCGAAACAAGTCATCCTCAGTGGTGGTGGAAGGGGGCCTCCAAGATCCGTTGTTCTGTCAAATCAAGCCCTATTAAATCAAAGTCAAAAATCTACACCGATTTTAATCCGGAATTTAAATCCTATGCAAGCACAAGGCCAGTCTGGAGCGACTGCAGTCATCCAGACTTCAACCGGAGGAGTCCAACTTCCAGCAACGACTTTCGCCCTTCCAAGTGGGCAAGGTAGATGTACGACGACTTGTTCATAGTGCTGGGCATGTTTTTTAATATCAAAATCTTTTTATTCTCAGGTCAGTATACTGTTGTTAACATCAGAGGAGCCACTGGCCCAGGTGGCACAACACTTCTGAGAAATCTCACACAAAACAACCAACAGCAACTATTGAAGCTACTTCAGCAGCAGGGAATTTTACCAGCATCGTCGGCGGTGGTACAACAGGCCGCCCACAATGCAGCTGCAGGAGTTACCACGACAATTCCTCTCACTGTTCGACTTCCCATCTCCGCTGTGCAGCAGAGCGTCCAGGCTTCTTCATCACAGCAAGTCCAAGCACTGCATACGGTTACAGTTACAACCACACCGTCCTCAACCCCACTAACGTTGGTGTCTTCATCCACTTCCGCCGCCACTTGCAGCACGGCATCAGCGATTGTAGCAGCGAATACTGCTGTTAGACTTGCCGCACGAACATCTGCTAGTGGAGTCACCCAGTTTCAAGTAATTTCAAGACCCGCAGCAGCAGTGATCAGTAGTGGAAGTCCCACTTTTACGAGTACAACGTCTGCTGTTTCTAAAGCCACACCCATCCCTGCCGCCGGAATCAGTCTTGCAGGGAATCGAACAGTTCGTCCTACGGCGAATGTGAGAGGATCGGCTCTAACTGCATCACAATTAAGAAGTGCATTGCAAATTGGATCTGGACAAAATGTGAGGCCGCAAGTGACACTTGCCACAGTAAGAACTGCCGGGGGACAAACGGAGCCCCAGGTCCCATAAGGACCTTTACCATTCCAAGCACTATGGCCGGCGGAGGAGTTGCAACCGCAAGAGCTGTATTGGCACAAGCATCACCCCGAACAGCAACCGCATCCGCCTTGTTGAAACCAGTCACAATTGCAGCAGGGGCAATGAAACCAGGCCAGACTGGTATCATTAATGCTGCCGTTAGGACGCCTGCTTCCGGGGGACAGCCTCAATGTAAAGACACAAGATAAAGAGACTCAAATCGGAATGTGTGTGATGTAATTCGATCTATTTTCTTTATTTATGTAGTGTGGCAAACCCAAACTATCAATGCTGGAGGAGCAACCCGACTTGTAACCGTTCCAGCCAACACTTTCGTCCGTCAAGCAGGACCAAATTCTACTCCAATTAGAATAACAACAACACGTCGAGCACCAGGAGTAGGAGTAGGGGGGACTACTGCACTACTGGTTCCCATTAACAAGGCTATCGCCACTTCCACTACCACCAACCAAGCTACCGTCGCTGCCTCCCCTACGGTCACCACAACAGCACCCACTCTTATCTCAGCAGCACCTCCGACCCCGCAGCAACAGCCAATTGTAGTAACTACTGTGGAATCTTTGGCATCATCATCATCATCGACAGGAGCAGCAGCAGCAGGGTCAGCTAATGCTAATACCGAAACGGACAGTGGAGAGTCTCAGGTTGTCCCTGATGTGGCCCAATCCAATGAATGAAGGGAAGTAAAGTGAAATTTTCAGAGTAGAATAGATTGAGAGGTTAGTATTATCGCTATTGCAATTGTTTGAATTGTATCATTTTTATTATCCTTGTTAACACAACTTTTTCATTATTTACAAATAATAAATATCTACACACTTTAAAGTTGGCTTGGGGGAGAAAGGGTTAGCTTTAGTCATGTAAAATTATAGAATGCATGCAAGAAAGCAATGAGTAGTTAGACATATTTCATATTTCTTGTACGATGATATTTCCTACAAACTTGTCATTCTTTTTATTTTGCAATTGAGTGACGGATGAGAGGAAAACTGTTTTCTTTTTCCACTTTGATGAGAATACCAGACATCATGAATTGAAATATGTTGTGCATAATTTTATCTCCACGTTTTCGAGTTTCTGCCTGCCCTATGATTATGCCTTTGCGTAAAACTTGAGTGGACAAAAATGAAGGTCCGTCGTTAGCATTTTCACTTCAACGGTAGCTTAAATCAAATCAATGGTTTCACTAAAATTTGTCACATATGAGGCATCAGGTTTTTGTTTTGTTTAGACAATAGGGAAAAAAGTGAAACTGGAGTGAAATTGAAAGTCTTATTTCCACACTTTTCATTCATTTTGGTTTTGGGCATTGTTGATTTAGGATGAGAGGCGACAAGCAGTCTATCAGCTTACTTCCTGGTGATAATGTATCTTTTCTTTTGAAGAAAGTGAGGCTGGTGTGTGTGTAGGTAATAAAAACAATAAAAGGGTCTGAAGTCTCCGCTTTCCCCTTTCCTATGAGGGTGGTTAGGATATCAAATTTCTATACTACTTCTTTGCGGTAACTTTCGCCCATTTTTGATGCTAATTACTCCTCTGTTGGAATTCGTGTATACAGGAGAACCCCCACGTCACCTACAACATTAAAGCTTCTGGTGTTACGAAGGTTTTTTTACCCTCATCTTCCCATGTAACAAAGTGTGTACTGCTCTCAAATCGTTGAATGAAATCGAAATCCTCGTAAAATGTGAAGCCAAGAGAAAATCGGTTCATTCATTCCAACTTTGAAGACGGGGAAGGAAGAAAGTGAAAGCCTCGAAGAGTGAGATTTGTTGCTGTTGCAGTTCAAAAGTGTCTTTGGCTCTGAATATTTCTTTAAACTTTCCAACAATTAAGTGTTAGTTTTAATTGAATTATAAAAATGGGATCCCACTTTCAAGATCCAGTTTCATCGTGTTACCCAAGTGTATCTTCTTACCATTCTTCGTCAGTCCAAAGTCATTTTCACCAATCGTCACCACCTCTACAACAACTCACTTCGGATTCATCATCTTCATCATTCAAATCTACGTCCTTCCATGACCTCGACCTCTCACCAAGTAATAATTGTGGACAAGGTGAAAGCCAGAATCGCCACAATTATGGTGGTGGTGAAGCTCAGGAACATTACCAATCTCACTATGCCCCAGACTGGACTGATTATCAGTTTCAACTTCAACCCCCATTCTCAAGACAGACCATGGACAAACAGACCTGCTCGTCAGTTTTGGACAGTCCCTCAATGGAATTGGAACCTTACCACCAGCCTGATGATGATGTTATCGAAAACGGACCATCACCATCACCTTACGTTAAGTGGAAGGACCCCTCATTCTCAGCCTTTTTTGGATATTCATCCTCCTCAGACAATCAACTGCTTGAAAAATCCACCAAACCTGGATTTATGGCATCTTCAGTCGAAACATTTTCCCAACAAATGCAACAAGATTATGCAAGAAACAATAATAATCACGGTGTGGTGGACACATTCCCGTCTCACTTTTCCCCATTCGACGACGGCGAGGAGGAGGAGGATTGTACTGGGACAGGTAAAAAGCTGTTTAATTTATGTAACTCCAGATCGCATCGTAATGAAAACTGACGAATCTTCTATGGTACTACAGACGCCAAAGGTCGTAAGGAGAGAACTGCATTCACAAAGCTGCAAATCCATCAACTCGAGGCTGAGTTTTTAAGGTCGAATTACCTCACGAGGTTAAGACGCTACGAGATTGCTGTAGCCCTAGACCTCTCTGAAAGACAGGTTCGAAAGACGACCAAAGACTTTAGAGCCAATTTGTAGGAATTATTCATAATTCATAGGTCAAAGTTTGGTTCCAGAACAGAAGGATGAAGTTCAAAAGGTGTAAAGGATCCTCAGCAGCAGCAGCGAGAAAGAATAAGAAGGGTAAAGTCAAAAGAGTGTAATAAATAGCATAATTATTTGCCACAAGTAACTTTGAAGCTCACTGATTTGAATGTAAATTCTAATTCTACCTATTTTAACTGAACTGGTTCATAAAAATAATATGGATTCTTCCTCATGGTGTTTTCCTTCGTCGTTACCTTTGCCTTTGTCATTCATATTCAGCATGAGGATGAGTACTTGTTCAGGAATGAGGGCCCTTGTTCGATTCTATAAACAATTGGATTTGTAAACTTGATTGCAATTTTGTTATGTTAAAAAACTTAATGCCCAATTTTTAATCAACATTCATTCATTTCAACAAGCCATTAGGAAATGCCATTGCATGTATGTCCAGTCCAGGCGTTACTGGTCAACGATAATAATTATTATAAACTACAAAAGCCTGGAGTCAAGGCCTTTCTCCCACGCCGGGTATCTCGCCCTGTTGCAAGCATAGAACCACGGGAGGATGGAAATCTTGTCCTGCTCTGGGTCGATCTCTCTCGCCTGGTCGAGAGAAAACGTTCGGGATTCAAGGTCCTTGTAGTAGGTCTTCTGGTAGAACTCTTCGATCTGAGGGATGCTGAATTTGGAGGCGAGGCGTTGGAAGTCTGCCACTTGGCCCAGAAATTCATAGCTCCCTTCTGAGAGTGAGAGTCGTTTCACGAGTTGGAAGGGAAGGTACGGGTAGAAAGTCATGTGCATTCCTCCCAGGACGAAAGCGTCTGAGTGACCCCTGCGCCTTGAAGGATATCTGAAAGAAAATCCTTAAAAATTGCGACCTTCTTTGAAAACAAAAATTAATAATGCGTGAGATTGTATGGGGCAAAATCCAGAGCATTTTTAGTTTTCAACGGATGATGTCTCGTCATTTGCTTGGCGTATCGCCAAAAAAGCCGACACTGATTGGTCGCTAATCAAATCGTAAGAACCTTAAGTTGGCCACTTCCCCAAATCCTTTATGGTTTTCACTTTCACGTTTAAAACGCTTCCAATGTTGGCTTTAGGCTTAACTTACAATGGGGGATCGAAATATTCGGCATTTGCAAGGGTCCAAAAAGTAGGGTCCCCCAACGTGAATGGATGTTCGAATACGGGGTAGTCAGACATGAATGCTTGGTCAATTGACCCAAGCGGAAACCAAATCCCCACGTCGATGGGATCTGATTCCAAGTCACAGACCCTCAAGGAATACAACGTCTCTCGAGCTGCAATCTCATCGCTGTCCCCAAAACCTGTGAAGGCAAGAATGTGTTCTTTTTTACGAAGTTAAAAAAGCGACTCCAATGAATTACCCAGCAAGTCTCCACTTTGGAAATACTTTGTGGCACTGTTCCAAGTGAGGAACTTTGTCCATCTCAGCTCTTCTTGTAGACTCTCCACGTCAAAATTGAACCTCGTCCCCTTCCCCCTGGTGTGTAGTTGGGCCATGGAAGCGTCATCCACGACGAAATGAATCACTTTGTCCAGGAAAGGAGCGAATCTACTCTGTCCTTTCACCCTCTCCCAGACCAGGGGCTTTCGAGGGAATCTTGAATGAGTGAAGGTGGACTCAATGATGAAGATCTTGTCCACGACGTCGTGGAGCTCGTGGAGATGGATTTCTAAGACGTCCGCGTCAAAGCCGAGTTGCATGAGGAAACCAATCTTTCTTGGTTGAGAGGAAGAAGGCTCGGTGCAGTTCTTAGGAAGGGGAGGGGGACGACAGGACGTGTTGGGGGCCACCTTTGGCTCCTCAATCAAGTAAGGCAAGAGGAGGTTTATCAACTGTTCAACGTAGGTGTGAATGTCAGAGTCATTCTTGGTACGAATTGCGAGGCTGAAGGAGGTCCACGGGAAGGGACGCAAGGCCTCAAAAAATCCAATTTTGTCAAGTCTCTGTCTCGACATGCCGGGTGCATACTGAGGCAAGTGATTTCCAGGCATGGAAGAAAAGGCGAGGAGGGCAAGGACAGTCAGAGTAAACATGGTTAGAAGGACAAAGACTTTTCTCAATCGTAAGACTGCCATAATTGACATAATATGCTATACAGAGTGATCGCGAGTTGGCTTGCTATCCTTTTTAAATGGGGCTACAAATAATGCCACAACCAAGCAACACGACAGTTATTCGGGAAAAACATGGCAGGATTTGATAATGTGGGCTTCAAGTCAAGGATGACCCTAATCAGTGTTTCTGATCCGTCATACATGAATGCGAGATCAGTTGGCAAGTCGAATTCATAAAAGATTGAGACGCCTTTGGGGAAAATGAGATTTCAAACTGACATTGAAAACTATACTCAGTTTTGTTCTTGATGGAGCAGGCATCATTATTATGATGGTGCCCCTCTTTCTGACGAAGCAATTTCAACCGTTCTAAAGAAGAAGATTGAAAGTTTCAGGACTCTCAGTGCTCGCCTAAATCTCATTTCTTCCCACTCTGCTTTCTACATTCTACGAGCTTCTATCTCCATCCCACGAATGATTTACTTCTTACGCTGCGGCCCATGCTGGAGAACACAAACCTTACTACAACAATATGATGACAGCGTCAAATCCACATTGGAATTAATCCTCAACTGTGCTCTCAGCAACTCTTCGTGGAGTCAAGCATCCCTCCCGGTCAAGTGTGGCGGTCTTGGAATTAGACATGCGGTTACATCGGCGATTCCGTGCTTCTTAGCGTCGTACCACAGTGTCTTACCCTTGATTGAAACACTTGTTCCTGAAGGCATGCTAAACTCCGACAACAGCTTTGCGGAAGCCTCAAACTGGTACGAAGTCCACATAGGTCCTCTTCCGACATCACGCCCCGACCTCCAGAAGAATTGGGAATTTCCGATTGTCAATAGGCTTATCACAACTCTAATGGACAAAACGACTACATCCCTGGACAAAGCTAGGCTTCTTGCCGCCCGACAGCCAGAATCTGGACTTTGGCTCTTTTCTGTCCCTTCGCCACAACTCGGGACCCACATGGAGGATAGAACTTTCCAGATTGCAGTAGCCCAAAGGCTTGGATCAGAAATCTGTCAGCCCCATAACTGTACATGTGGTAAAGCTACGGTTACCTCAAACGGCGTCCATGGTCTCGCATGCTGCAAGTCCGGAGGTCGACTCTCACGTCACGACTCAATTAACGACATAATAGCCAGAGCTCTAAGAAGCGCTGAAATTCCCACACGTCTGGAACCTAGGGACACCACTACTGACAACAGACGCCCTGATGGACTGACTCTGATTCCCTGGAAAGGAGGAAAATCACTCGCTTGGGATTTTACGTGTGTGGACACCTTCGCCCCTAGTCATCTGCCCTCTACCTCCTCGTGCCCTGGCAGTGCGGCCAAAGAAGCAGAAACCCACAAGCGGAGAAAGTATGCTGACTTATCAAACCAACACATTTTTGTTCCAGTGGCAATCGAGACAAGTGGCGTTTGGGGCAAAGAAGGTCTTCAGCTAATTCACAAAATTGGAAGCAAAATAGCAAACATTAACAAAGACAATCGATCTACAAATTTTTTACTACAACGAATTTCTATTGCTGTTCAGCGAGGCAATGCTGCCTCAGTTTTAGGAACTTTCCCTTCTGGAAAGATCCTTCGCGAACTTTCTTTATTTAATTAATTGTAAGGTCATTTCCATGTGCTCAAAAACTTACATTGTGACAATAAAACTTCACGCTTTGTGAGATTTACTTCTCCATGTGCTTACAAATAACTTTGTGATAATAAATTTTCATAACCCATTTGTGAGATCGTCTATTTCCAAAACTCCAGCCACGACAACTAGGATTTGCAGTTAAGGGAGGAGCCGAAGCAGGCGTGCACGCTGCGAGACGATATCTTCAACATACCCATGACCGGCCAAAGGTTTTTCTTAAAGTGGATATGAAAAACGCTTTCAACATGGTAGAACGCAACTCATTTCTTCAAGCGATTAAAGAAGAACTACCACAGCTTTACCCATTTGCCTACCAATGCTACTCACAACCATCAGCACTCACGTTTGGACCGGACGTAATACAATCAACGAGAGGGGTACAGCAGGGGGATCCGTTGGGACCTCCACTATTTTGCTTAGCAGTCGCCCCAATTGTGGCAAAATTACAATCCGAGCTCAATCTGTGGTTTCTTGATGACGGATCCATTGCGGGGGACCCAGACACTGTGTTGGAAGACTTTCGCTGCATCATCAATGATTGTGAAAAGATTGGACTGGAGTTGAACTTCAAAAAATGTGAAATCAAGATCTTAGCAGAACATCTAGTGACGAGAGATGAAATCGAGAAAAACTTCAACACGGTGGCCCCAGGCATCACAGTAATCGACGAAATTGACCTACTCGGTGCTCCACTAACCGATGGAGGAATTGGAAATGCAATTGAAGAGAAGACCGGGAAATTAGAAAAAATGGGAAGCCGTCTCGAGTTGATGAGCCATCATGCTGCTTATTTTTTGCTGAAATGTTCCTTTTCAATTCCTCGTGTATCCTACATGCTTCGAACAACACCTTGCTGGAAACAAATGCTGCAACTAGAGGAGTACGACAGAATTAGCCAGAAGACTTTTGAAAGAATAACCAACAACAAACTAGACGATCGAGCTTGGCTGCAAGCAACATTACCTGTGAAGATGGGAGGAGTGGGACTCAGAAGCGTTACAAACCTTTGCTACTCCAGTTTCTTGAGTTCCTCTTACGCCACATCCGATCTTGTAACTGTTTTGCTTCCTCCCGATGTTGCCATTCTATTGGATCAAACCCGTTCTGAAGCAATTCAAGAATGGTTGAAGATTGGTCAACTAGTTCCAGATGAAGAAGACAAGAAATTCCAGAAATCCTGGGATGGAACAGTCTGTCAGAAAACAGTTAATGAGCTGTTGAAGACAAGCAGTACAGATGTGGACCGTTCACGACTCCTTGCATCCCAAGAAACTGAATCAGGCGCATGGCTTAACACACTGCCCCTCGTGAATGTCGGGACACGGATGGACAACTCTTCCTTCCGGATAGCAATGGCCTTGCGACTTGGGTTACCTGTCTACACCGAACATACTTGTGTTTGCGGGACTAATGCTGACAAGTACGGCATCCATGGTTTGTCTTGTAAGAGTGGACCTTGGAGGAAAGCTCGACACGACAGCATTAATGACCTACTGAAGCGGGCACTTTCATCTTGCAACATCCAATCCCAAGTGGAACCTCGCCATCTCTACACAGACAACAGAAGGCCTGATGGGAAGACATTGATCCCTTTCTGTAAAGGACAACCACTCGTTTGGGACACTGTAATAGCCAACACCGGATGCCATTCTTTTGTGGGACAGACTTCCAGATCCGCCGGAGCAGCAGCAAGGATGAAGGAGGACATAAAGAGAAGGAAATATGATTCGTTCTTAAATGATTACTACTTTGTCCCTTTTGCTTTAGAGTCACTGGGACCCTGGGGACCTGAAGCCAAGAAACTGGTCCATGAGATAGGCAGGCGAATTCAGGAGTTCCAACATGACAACTCAGCCAAATCGTACCTTATCCAAAGAATCTCCATTGCCATTCAACGGGGGAACGCGGCATGCATCCTTGGAACCCTTCCCAGGTCCGAAGGATTGGAGGAGATTCATGACCTCGTTGATGACCAAATGAGGACACACGGTTTCGGAGGAGGAGGTCATACACCACCTTTAGAAGACACCTCTTTGAGACCCATTGGATGGGCGGACACCAGCAGCCAAGAAGAAGAAACATCTTTCAATGGACCGGAGGATTCATCACCCAGACCAGTGGGACTCCAGGAGAAGAGGTCGACAACGCAGAAACAAACGAATCCAAAAACACGAACAGACATAAACCACGCGGCTTCGGCTCCGCAGGGAGAGCTTATGGGACCACACTCAAGCCACGCCTACTCCTTCTCCATCAACCGCTTTGAAGGAGGACGGAGCAACAACATTAGTGACCTGGATAATGACAGCGATGCATTGTCTCCCGCAACCCATTACGTTGGAACCGGAAAATTCCCGAACAGAGAGAATTTTGAGAAAGCAGGGTTGACTGGTTTGCGAAACATTGGGAACACATGTTTCATGAACACAGTCCTCCAGTGCCTGAGCAACTCCCGACCCCTCCTAGAGTACGTGATGAGAGACAATTACAAGACGGACATTAACCAGTCCGCGTCCGGGATGAAGGGAGTCTTGATGGGAGCCTTTGGTGATTTGATCCATGACCTCTGGCGTGAGCAACGAGTCGTGGACACGTCTGCCTTCAAAGATGCAATCCAGCGATTTGCTCCGAGGTTCATGGGGTACGACCAGCAGGATGCTCAAGAATTCCTCCGCTATCTTCTCGAAGGGCTACATGAAGACGTTAATCGGATCACGGCGAGACCCACGCCAATTACGACGGACATTGATGAATCCACGAGTGATAACGAGAAAGCGTCCGAGAGTTGGAGACGCTACCTCCTCTACGAGAGTAGCAAAATCGTGGACATGTTCGTGGGCCAGTTCAAGTCCACCCTCAGCTGCACCGTCTGTGGCCATTGCTCAGTGACCTTTGATCCTTTCTGGGACCTGTCCCTGCCCATCCCGAACCAAGCCACGAGCGTCAAGTTGGCCCAGTGCTTTGAACTCCTCACGAAAGAAGATGTCCTGGACGGGGATGAGACGCCCACATGTGCCAAGTGCCAAAGTCGTCAGAAGTGCACGAAGACTCTCGCCATTCAAAAGTGGCCCAAGATCCTTGTCATCCACCTCAAGCGCTTCTCCCTCGCGGAGAGGTACCGAGGGAAGTTGAGCACCCTCGTGGACTACCCTTTGACCGGGTTGGACCTCACCCAGTTTGCCGCCACACCAGGGAACGTGTCCGCCTACAACTTGTATGGAGTTGCGAATCACTCTGGATCCACCCATTCTGGTCACTACATTGCGTACTGTAAGCACCCTTATTCTGGGGAGTGGCACTGCTACAATGACTCTCGGGTCTCGCCAATCACCCCCAACACCGTCATCTCCAATGACGGCTATGTCTTGTTTTACGAGCAAGGCGGCCCATGACCACACTACTGACAAAGGACGCCCTGATGGACTGACTCTGATTCCCTGGAAGATAGGAAAATCACTTATCACTTGCTTCGATCAACGAATTTTCTAAAATGCAAAGAATTTCAATTGCTGTTCAGCGAGGCAATGTAACTTTTATTTTGGGAACTTTCCCTTCTGGAAAGGTCCTTCGGGAACTATCTTTATTTAATTTATTTTAAGGTTATCTCCGTGTGCTCAATAACTTTCCTTGTGATAATAAAAATTAGAACACTTGAGGTCATGACATGATGGGACGAAAAGAAGCGTGGGGTCGTGGTTGCTTCAAACTGCTTGGAATTTATTTCTGGCATTAGTTTTCTCAATTCTCACTACAAAATGAAAATTAAATGTCATTACAGGACTTGCATAATGTCCTTGAAAGGTCCTTACACTAAGCATTAAAATATCCTTCGAAGAAATTTGAAATGTCTCCTTCCTTTACAATTTACAAATTACTTTCCTCATTATAAGCATTGATGCAAACCTTTGAAAATCACTGTACATAAGTGCACTTAAACTTTACAGCATTTTTCGGAAAGATAGTTCAGTCTCAAATGTACTAATTAATTATTAATTATTATGAATAGGAATGAAAGAATCTAAATATTTACTCAGTGCCAAGCTTTCTTTGAGGATGGGGGTCCTTTTGGATGCACAATTCTTGCAGGACCAACCTGTTCCCTTCTTATACTTTTCGTAGCCGCCAGTCCTCTTATATCCGTTAGGATTTCTTTGTATTGTTTGTCATTTCCAGAGTCAGCACGGTATGCCACCAGTTCAACGACTTTCTGTAACAATTAAATAGCAATGTGTTTCGTATTTGACAATACTGAAGAATTACCTTTCCCTCGGCGTCATGAACATATATCTTTTCTCCTCTTCTCTCTGGACCTCCCAATCTTGGCATCATCAACGGAGATCCTCCCTCAGAGAATGCAACTTCTCCCGGTTTCAAAAGTCGTGGGGCCTTGTTTGTAGAAGTCGTCGACACAATGCTAGAACCTGCCCCCTTGAAGTGAAACACAGAATTTGGCTGATGGCTGTTCATTGGGGTGTACATTTGATGTCCTCCCTAAAAAAATAGGCAATAATTTTACTTTCTTTCATGTTTCTTTCCATCATTCTTTCTTTACCATTTGTGCCGGGGGTGGAAACATAATGTGTCCAGCACCCTTCGTCTTTGACACCGACAAAAGTTCCTGACTAAGAATGCTACTATACTCGCTTCTTGGGGACCAAATGTCGCTTTGATTGTCTCCATTGTTGGAACTATCATTCAAGGATCTATTCTCCTCATCAATGACCATTCCCAACTCCTCCCCCGTCACGTCCTTCATGAGGGTCATGAGATGCACGTAGTCTTGAACAGGCTCGTCCTTGGCGTGTTCCATCTAAATAAAAAGACGAAGCAAATTAAACTCTGTCGAAGGCTTCTAGCTAAGCTAAGGAAAGTACCAAGTTAATGACAGTCTCCATACTCATGTCCACAAGGACCGTGGGTATTCCAGCAGCCATGAGGAGTCGGTGCGGCTTCATGACCCTCTCGTACTGGGCCTCCATCTCCCTTTTGATCCGAAGTATTTCATATTGCACTAACCAAGAAAAGTCAATTTTATCAGTCTTTAGATTGGTGTGATGAATTACCTTTGGTTTCGAGGGCTTGTCCTTCAGGGGTCGTGCAAATGAACTTGGGCCCCTTGCCCTCATCCTCCTCCAACTGCTTTGTAAATTGAGGATACGTCGGACGAGAGGCCAACAGTTCGGCAAACGTGGGGATGGGACCGTGTCCTCCTCCAGACCCGTTCATTGCAATCAATCAATGACCGTCCCTTAAGTCAGTCAGACAAAATGACAATTTTTTTATCCCGAAATTAACTTTGTTCGGTGAAGGCGGTTTTGCTCGCAAAAGAACAGCGGATTCGATGTTTCTTCGCGGCTCGCCTGTTCAAACGACTGATTTTGATGCTTTGTTTTCCTATAGCGTCGTTGAAGCGATGCATCAGCCAGCCTTGCTTTATCTAAGGGAATTTAGATGATAAAGAAATTCTCACGCTACCAACTAATTTGTACCATAAAAGTCGTCTTTTCTTGTACAAGGTGAAGAAATTTTAGTACTTCTCATAAGCAATCTATTGTAGAAGGACAAAGGGATTCATCATGATATGATGCAGATAAATGGCTAGGTAATTTTTCTTATGTTGCTCACCGTTTTATCATCAATTTCATCACAATTTTTCTCCTACGCTAATTTCCTCTCAGCAAAAGAAACAAAGAAGTCGAGGTAAGCTAATGAAGAGAAGACGTATGTAACCTATTAGTATGCATACGATACAATATTGATTTTTTTAAACGTTTAACCCTAGTCGTCTTAAAGAAAATTTTTCTTAATACAGGAATCAGTTTCACTTTTCATTATCCTTCTTTCGAGTACTTATTCCCTTCCTTACATCAACTCACAAACTGTCACATATTTTTTACATTTCTTTTCTATACTTTGTTCGAAACATTACCCTTTTAACTTTTGCATCTAGAAAATTGTAACATTCTTTCTTACTCTCCCTTTCTTTTGTATATTACACATTACATTGTTATTGTTGATGTTGTTTGTTAACATTAGATTGTTTCAAACATTCATGAAGTAACAACAGAAAGAGAGTGAGTGTCCTCAGTTGTCCTTATATTCCGCCAAAGTGAAGATGTTGTTGATTCCTAAGGTTAGGCTGGTCGGTCAACTTATGTGAAAAAGTGGGCAGTAGTTAACTAATTGGAAAGACTTAAAGATAAGCACCATGAAATTAGTGACATCAGTCTTAATCCTGGCCATTACTGTGGTCAAGGGGCAAGACGAGACAAAGCCCAACACTCCTGCTCCTGACCTTGACTCACCACCAGTCCAAGCCCTTGCACATTCATTTCAAGGTCCACTTCCGGCATCAATGCTGGTGGGAAGGGAATGTTCCTACTCCAGCGAATGTGAGTCCTCCTCCTCATCTGCAACCCTGGCCTGTGTGGGAGGGATCTGTGGGTGTTCAAACAGCGACTACGAGTTTTATGACCACGTTCGAGACACCTGCGTCATTAAAGTCGGGAAGAGGTGCAGTCCCCCAAAGTTCCACTTTGGAGAAAACAATCCCTGTGGCTCTAATGCCTTTTGTGGGGAGAAAACAAGGCTCTGTGAGTGCTCTGGACTCTCATTCCCAAGTCCAAATGGGGATGGGAGGTGTCTTAGGAAGAAGGACTATAATGAGAGTTGTTCCTCGAGTGCAGAATGCGATAACATGAAGTACCTCTCGTGCTTGAGTGGGGTCTGTGCCTGTAAGCTTTCCACCTACGACGACTACCACCAACTCTGTCGGAGGAAAGTGGGGGACTTTTGCATGCGGACGAGGGACTGTGTGAGTAACTCGTACTGTTCAGAGTCAGAGTCGAGGTGTGTTTGTGACCACGGGTATGGGGAAACTAGTGCCAAAACCTGTGGACTCTCTTATAATCAGAGGTGTGGTTCGGCCTCGACCTCAGATCCAGATCCAGTATCCTGCAGTGACATTTACTTTGCATGTGTGAATGGCGTGTGCCGTTGTAAGAACCCCTCTTACGAAGTGTATGACAACCGTACGGGAACATGTCTCTCGTTGGTCGGGGGCCTATGTCATCTCTATCTCCCCAACGGACCCCAGCCCCTCAAGTTGAAGAATTGCGTGAGGCATGCGGAATGCCTTAGACGGGACTCATCTCCACTCAGTCAGTGCGAGTGTGTCAAGGGGTTTGTGGAAACTTTGTCAGGACATTGCAAGCTGCCTCAAGGGAGTACCTGTGCCGTGCCTGGAGAAAGTCTCGTCGTGGAATGTGTGGAGCCCTTGGTTTGTAGAAATATGAAGTGCGAGTGTCAGGTATAAGGTTTTTGGAGTTTCTTTTAACAAATTCTTAACGCTGTCCTTTTTTATGATTCAGAATGAAAACGACATTTACGACCCCGAGCTCAAGCTATGTCGCCGAATCACAGGCTCCCTCTGCTCCAAGGATAACGAATGCATAAGGAATTCAGGGTGTTTCAAGTCCAGGTGTAAATGCCTTCCGGGATTCCTCCCGACTTTTCGAGGCGACTGTCTCCCCGAATTACAGCCCTTGCCACAACAATACACCACCACAACCACCACGCACAATCCAATTCCATATCCACATCATCCACAGCCCCTCGGCCTAATCTCACCTGCCCCCAACATCGTCTCAAACAGCATTAATAATAACGGCTTTTCCCAAACGTACTTTTCTGACCCACCTCAAACGCAAATATGGAATCCGCACAATTTCATATACCAAATATAAATTGAGTCAAAAGTCTGTTTATAATTACAATAATTACTCACAATAAAAAACCCTCTCGGGTCGTAAATTACTCAATCTTTTGACAGGCTCCTCTGACACTCCGATATTTCATTTCATTTCCTAACGGTACCAAATTGCAGTCCATAAAGAAAAAATAGATTTGTTCTCCTATAAACGATAAATGAAATGATATGATATGGTATCTTTTGCAGATTTCGATTCCGGTTTTTAATGCATTAATGCACTGCTTTGAGTGGGGTTCGTGCTTCTTAATTTTAAACAGGTTGGAAGAAACTGGTTTAAATGGATTTCAATTAGTCGAGAGGTTGAGGAGGACGCTTACTGTTGTACTATGACAAGAAGACAGATATGATAAGATCCTATCGGGTCTTTTAAACAGGTGCTTAATGGTTTTATTTTAGCATTAGCTAATTTTCTTTTGTTACGTCCTACTGCTGTCTGCCGTGCCCGTGTCACGTCATAATCAACTTGTTTCTTATTTCTTAGTGCCTCAAGTCTTGCCTCTGATAGTTCCTCCTTGGATGGAAATGTAGGTCCATAATATAATGAGCCAAGGTGTGCCCCCAATTTGCGATGCAATTTCCTCTTAAGACGTGAGCATGCAAAGCTTAGTTAGACGCAGTCACAACAATGATGTTGATAAAACTGTGCGCGGCAATTGCACTGGCTGCCATTTCTTTGATTGACCAGATCCACGGTCAGTTTGCCCATTATGGTGAGTCTTGTGAAGCGGAGGATCCTGGAACCGACTCTAGGATTTGTGACCTGAAGGAAACATTGTCCTGCGTGAATGGGTTGGTCACAGCCTTCTTATTTGTCGATGAGTGTCTAAAGTACTTCTTATCATTTATAGAACCTGTGAATGTGGTGACCCCACAACGATGGTGTACGACCCAGGTCGAGGTCTATGCGTGGGGAAGGCAGGTCACCGTTGCGTCTTCCACTTGACAGAAGCCTCCGTCCCCACAACTAAAAGGAACCCCTGCGTCGTGTTTGCCTCATGTGAAAGCGACTTTGGAGCCACAAATAGTACCTGCAGATGCTGGTCGTCATTCTATCCAGACGCCAAAAGCGGAGCGTGTGTTCGAAAACGAGGCTATCTCCAAAAGTGCGAAAAGGATGAAGAGTGCAATGGACGGAAGGGCTTTGTCTGCAATGTGGAAATGGGGATTTGCACCTGCGACTCCAAGTCCACCATTTACAATCCAGACACGGAAAGATGTGTCGGACTTCCCAACCACGACTGTGTCAACGTGTACAGGGAGTGTACGGAGAACCACAAGTGCAAGTCTGGGGTCTGCAGATGCAAATTTAAAGAAGTGGAAGCACAGAATGGGACCCTACTTTGTGAGTCTTATCGACACAAGTATGGCAAGGCTTGTGGGAGGTTTAGGGGAGAGTGTGGGGATGAGTCAGCCAACAATATGCGATGCCTTGATGGCAAGTGTAGGTAATTAATGAATTCGTTATTTCTTAACTGAGGTCAATTTGGATGATTTTCATTTTCAGGTGTAAAAATCCAGACTACCAAATCTACGACAATGATCGGAGGATATGCGTGAGCAAAGTGGGTGGACCATGCACCTTGTCCCCATCAGTCGAGGCAGGCACAACAACTTTCCGCAATGGATCCTACGCCAACTCAAAATTCTCCCAGATTCCATTTCCCATAACCCAATGCATTTCCTACGCTGAATGTGTTTCACTTTCTCCAAAGCCCAACAACATTGGAAGGCATCCAATCTCAGAGCAGAGGGGAGTTTGCGAATGTGGAGAATCGTTCATAGAAAACAAGAAGGGCCTCTGCACCCTTCCATTCGGGGCAGACTGCGACACGTCCACAAAGGACAAGAAGGACCAATGCACCGACCCCTTGAAGTGCGTGAGCAATCGGTGTGGGTGTCAAAATGACATTGATGTGTATGAAAGTGAGGGAAAGAGGTGTGCCAAGCCCGTAAGGGCACTTTGTTGGAAGGACAATTCTTGTGTGAAGAACGCAGCATGTCTTCAGACAAATAAGAAGCTTCCAGGCAGGTGTGGGTGTGTGACCAAGTTTAAATCTACTCCTTTGGGAACTTGTTATGTGTCTTCTACACGGCTTTTATAGATCACCTTATGCATAAATTCGTTGTGTTTTTCGTTGAGAATAAAAATGTACTGTGAAGTAAAATACGGGAATGAGTACACCATCATTATTCTTGACCGAGAAGAAGGTATTAAAAATTAAAGTAGGTAACATGAATTACGCCGACAGAAAGAAAGGATGAGAAGGTATAAAAGTAGACGTAAAGAAGCTTTTTTATAGGATCAGGAATTACATACTTAACTTATCATATCATGGAGATAAGTAAGTATAGCGCATATCAAAATATAAATAGACGTTAGAATGATGATGTATCCAAACAATTTTCTTCTCCCCCGGTGCAAGGGAAATGAAAGGGCTACATTTTTTCCAGAGGCAGAGATTGAAATTATTTAATACCAAATTCTCAGAGTGTGGGAACCACTTTGGAAGAAACCCTCATTATCATTTCTCCCCACACAAAAAAGAAGCTTCTTTTTTATAAGATGAAACTTCACCAAATAAATAAAGCCGTTTTAAGAAG
>JAQIWU010000327.1:0-28318 GCA_034696445.1 Isotomiella minor
TTTGTGTTGATTAGTGCATGTGCACACCCTCACCAAAATGAGACAAAATTTGACCTTCTTGTCGTTGTTTAGTGTCCTCTTAGCCGTGTGTGTCCAAGCTGAGACACAAGCTCAAGTTCCTAACAGAGTGGAGGAGTTCATAAAAGAGGAGATTGACAAGCCCAAAGGTACATCTTTATCAGCATTTAACGAATCACCCTCCAACAGAGGTTTTATTTCTTCAGCCAGTGTTAAACGCTCGAATCCAGCCCATCCCACTGGGAAACCGGACAAAATATCCGTCACAATTTACAAGGAGTACAAAGTGAGGACCCCAGATGGAAGGACGGAATACGTGAGTGTCAAGGAGGATGACCAAGGTAATGATAAAAATGACATTTGAGCCTTTTGACTTTGAACTGTGATTCCTTCCTTAAAAATAAAGGATTTCTGGGAGCGATGGATCCACCTCTTCCAGGACTCCTTCAACAAATGCCCTTAAGGATCCCTGGACCAGGGGATTATAAAATTGAAAAGGCTAAGGACCTCTCGGATGAATTCCATCTCTCCTTGCCCCAGCCACAATCACCATCATCACAAGTACAACCTTCTTCACCTGCTGCAACTGCTATTTTTAACGCGTTCATGAAAGAGGCTCCCAAGTCCCTGTCCCCAGTCCCCCTTCTGTACAAAAGGAAGACGATGGATGGGTGGCTCCCACTCTATAGTGGCTCTTACATCGGACCCAATAATAATGGGGGTTTGGTGCAACAGTACAAAAACTTTTATGCTCAGCGTGACTACTCCAAAGGAGCCTACTTTTCACCCTACAAACATGGATCCATGCAGGCTTCTGCATCCACCGTGAGCCAACAACAAGTTCGACCCCCTTCATCCTCCTCTGACTTCCTCATCCAAAAAGCCGTTCACCACCCTCAACTCCACTCCTTCACCCAGGGTGACGTTGTAGTGGAAGGGGGAAAGTCCCCGGTGTACACCAAGAAGGAGACGGAACAAGACCCCAAGAACATTGTCATCCATACCCAAAACATCATCATCAAATCCGACGAGGAAGGCAAGACGGGGCCAAACATAAGTCTTATCAAAGCCTATGGATCCACCCCTCAAATCAGTGCAGTGTTGCGAGAAAGACTACGAGCAAGTCAACAGGGCATCCAGTCTCACTTTCCCCATCCTTTGGATGGGAAACCCTTCCCATCAGGAGGAGGAGTCTCCCTAAGGTCTCTAGCAGCAGCCATTCGAAACGGAGCATTTTCCCTTGACAACGACGTCGTTCCGTCGATGACTGGGAATAAGGAAGTGGAAATAAACATCCCTCATAGGTTCAAAATGGCCAAGAAGCCCAAAGTAGACGGAGGCTACTCTACCGTCATAGTCCAAACACAAGTGGCATCTGCCTCCGACTCTTCTCCATCCACAGCCTACGGAGCCCCGTCGACAGGGTACGGAGCCCCCAGCCAACAAGGTGGTTACGGTGGTCCTCCAAGGGTGGGGCCTGTAGGCGGTATTCGAGACTACGGAGACGGAGTCAAGTACGCCTCAAAGACGCCCATAGAAATTGTAAATGCGTACCCAAGTGGGGGTGCTGACACAGAGTATGGACTCCCGACCACCGGAGGAAACAGCCTGAACCAACTGGCACAAGAGCTTGAGCAAAAGTTGAAGGTCTTGGTCCAGCAAGAAGTGATCAATCAAGTCATGATGCAACAAAAGCAGACAGGATATGGACCACCTCAAGAAACAAAGGCTCAAGAATATGGAGCCCCCGTTGCTGCCCCTGCCGCTGCAATTGGAACGCACTACGGAGCTCCATCCGCGTCGTCGTCAGACTCAGACTCCTACGGCCCCCCTTCCACCGAGTATGGAGCCCCAGGGGGCTACGACACAAGTCACCTTTCCCCTCCCCCAGAGGAAGGTGGAAAGGGTGGCAAGCCTGGGAAACCCTTCTCACTCGACCTCAACTTTGACACTGGGTTCTGGGGCCACCCATCGGCGAGTGTGGATGTGGAGACGGGGAGTGCCCCAAGTTCCGAAGGGGTTGAAGGCATCGACGCAGCTCACATCACGTCAGAAGTCAAGGACAAACTGTTTAGTATTGGGAAGAACCTCTTTTACTCCGCCGTGGACTTTTCCAGAAAGTACAACCCCATCACTTTCCTAGAACATGTGCAAAAGTTCCCTCCAGTCCAGTTTGAGGTTTATGACTCCCCCAAAGTCACCCGGGGGAAGGGAAAGGGGAAGGGCAAAGGGGGTTGGAGTCGTAGGAGGAATGACAGCAAGCGAAGACATCATTGATAATTATTATTATTAGATTAATTATAGATAATCAAACGAGATGGTCTTTAAGAAAAAAAGAAACTATTAAGTGCCAAAGCCAAACGAGAATCTACTGATAAAAAGACAAAAATTTTGACCCACAAAAAAATCGACTCCAAACAAAAAGTGACGACATCGATGGTGGATGTAGTCACTAAACAAAACCTCTGTTATTTATATGCCCCTGTCATTTACAATCAATGAATAAATAACAATAAAGGGAAAGCATAAAGAAATGTCCACTTATATTCTGTAAACTAGAGAAGCTAAGGGGGAAAGTTGAGACAAATGATACAAATTCGTTCAAGAATTTTCCAAATCAGTTTTTTTGCATGCGGGGAAAGGTGAGACGGATGATTTACAGATTCCATGATGTATGCTGTCATTAACCCCAGTTTAAGTGCAATCTGATATTGAGAAGTGCATTTTTTTTATCAATTTAATGATCAATTAAGTATTTTCTTCTTCTTCTGAATGAATGAATGAATTTGAGAATTGTTTATAAAGTCATTTAGAGAGAGAATTGAGGTCATTTGTCATTCTACATTCTCCTTTAATTGCATAATGGACAATTGTTAAGATATACTTCTGCTGGGAATTGAGAGAACTTTGAACTTTCTATGCTATGCTCTGATCTGAAATTGGAGAATTGCATGAAACCTTCTGCAATTTTGTGCTGGGTAATAAAAAAACGAATGCACCCGGAGACATGAACTGACATCGGAGAGATTGGACAAGAACAAGTGGTTGATGACCGAAAGAAGGACACACTTGAATGTGGGAAATGCATATCTACCTTTTTTTGCACATTTGGCCAGGACTCTCATAAAAATCTGGAATCCAACAACAAACTTTGGTCACACGAGATAAGATAATGGAGAGAGGAGACAAATTAAATTGTTTTGAACAACAACGCATTTTTATTTTTTGTCTGTTGTCATGTCATTTCCTTCCCTCTGCAAATAAAAATGCCATGGCATAAAACGCAGATTCGCAAATGCATAGCATGCATGCATATGTGTCCGAGACATCGAGTCAACAGTTTTTTTTCACGTCTCGTAAAAAAAGACCAAAACGAGGTGATAAAACAATGAAATGGCACATGGAAAGAGAGAAATGCATGCACAACGACAACAAGGACAGGAAAGGACAGACTGTTTTTTTGCACACAATTGTGTCCAGCAGCAGCAGAAAACATGGATGGATCAGGATCATGAAATGATGATGAAGAAGAGATTCAGATTCAGAGAAGAGGGTGTTTTGGCCTTTGTTGTTTGTGTGGTGGTGAATTCCCCCGATGCAAGGAGATGATGTGGTGTTATGTTGCGAGACAGCAGAGGGTTTGCTTATGCTTCATGGTTTTGGTTGCACAGTCGTGGTGCACACGAGACACGCCGATTTATAGCCAGACAGTCCTGTCTAGACACCCAGGCGAGACAAGCGAGACGGGCCTTGCCTTCGGGGTGGAACATGAATGATGGTGGTGCATTCTTTTACCAAGTGACTCATGTTCATTAATGAATTTCGGAGCTTAAGATTTTCTCCAATCGGTATATGGGCTTCCCTATTATCGCACATTAACTTCAGTTTATAGTTTTACACCACTACATTTCCAGTGTTTTCCAGAATTTGCCAAAAAAAAAACATTGTTGAACTTTTGAATTTCAAATTATTCTAACCCCGACCCCGCAATGATCAACTGAATTCAGCACGTTTCTCAAGAAATCAGAGATTCGATCTGGTTGCCATGCCAATATGAAGGTATTATAGACATACTTTATCTCTGCATTGTATGTGATGTACAATGAAAAATAACCAATCCAGTAAATTCAATTCAATTTTTAAAAACATTATGGGTTCCTTTTTTATGTAATATCATTTAAAGTTGATTTTGATTTAATTGTCATTTCTAAACTATTATTGATGTTAGTCGGTTCGTTTGTAATGTTATATCTTACAGCATGTTAATCCAAAAATATATAGACATGGCACCCTCAAATAAATGCTCTGCCTGCAAGTCCCGAGTTACGAACCAAAATGATGATGACATGTAGGAACGCTCCCTCCCATCACCTTGCCTGTGCTGCTGTGTATCTCATGTAATCTCCAATGCATTTCATTTGGCAAAATGCACTCTCCCATTCTCACACAATATTAAATTCGCTCGCTTTTGCAATGTTCTTCGTCTCCTCTCCTCCTGCCTGCTTTGTGTGGAAAAGAAGAAATCCTTCTCTTTCTTTATATTGCCTCTGCCACCCAACCCACATCTCACTTCACTTGGCGACAGACGAGGAGAGTTTAGAGAGAGGAGGAGAGGATAGACATTTTAAAGAGGCACAACCACCAAAAATTAAATGTACATATATTTTTTAGGTTTAGGTTATTAACTTTATAAGTCCCCACCCATCCATCCCTCCAAAAAGACCCCTTTTTTGAACGCCATACACAAATATAAAAAATCCAGAAAAGCGAGAAAAAGGATTGATTTTTTTAGCTGCCTAATTGTGCGCCGTACACTACTTTTACTTTTATACACACGTACCCGAGAGGAGGACATCGACCGTCTGAGTCTGAGTCTGGGATATATTTTTGTTTGTTTTTTGTTTATTGTTATATGTGCCCCAACAATTAGAAAAGGTAAAAAAAAATGTTTATGTTTTTGAGACCCATTGTCTTGACAATGGATTGTTTGTTGATGTTTTGATTTTTTGATTGTTGTCTGTCTCATTTCCCTTTCTTTCATTCATTCAAGTATTTATTCACTTTTATAGATGGATTTTGCTGACGAAGGCCTTCTCTCCATGATATGACATGATCCATGCCGATGCCTAAATTTGACTGTGATTTTTAAGTGACGAGGAAGGTTTTTTGGATTTGGAGAGTCCTTTGTCTTCTCGTCATTTGTGGTGGCGGATTCAGGAGGAAGGGAGAAAAGAGGCTTTCTTATAAGAAGACTGACTGACTGAGAGAGAGGGGTGACCGTGACAACGACACGAAGGAGAGGATGATGATGATGACAGGGACGGGATCACCACGTCGTCGTCAACAACACCGGCAATCGTCATGCTGTTGTTGTGGATCTCCTAGAGCTGTCTTTCTAATAATTGTAGTAGCCTTATTTGCCATTAGTACTCGGGAAGTTGGGTCTGCTGTTGCAGCCATTAGCAGCAGCAGTCATCCAGCATCATCAGGGCCTCCCGGCAGAGGAGGAGGAGATGTCCCTGTCCACAAAGTCTATTGTGAATATTATGACAGCAATGTAAGTATGGCTTCTTCGACGTCTTTCTGCTTTAAAAAATGAGCTTTTTGTCTCTAGAACAGAGCTGTTTTCAATATATGCAAATATGTTTTTGACTTGGCCTTCGTTTTGTTACGTTCTTTCATTTATTTACTTATTTTTTGCTTAGCTGGAGGCTGGAGAAAGTGGGAGTATAAATGCATTATTTGTATCGGAGGGTGGGGCGGCGGAGAATGTGAACGAGACGGATGTGGACGTTGCCAAGAAGATGATGATTTGTGGGAAGGAGTCTCTTTTCTGCTTTGCACTGTGGACGACTGGGAGTGGAAGTGTGCCTGGAGACAGTGAAAGTGATAGCAATGAAAGTAATGTCTCATCCTCCTCATCATCTACAACTGTCAGCTCCACCTCTTCCAAACCAAGGCTGGGGCTGGGTGTACCTCCCTTGGCTACATTTCTGAAGCAAGGTGAGATGGAATAGTTTCTCTAATCTAATCAATGTTTAACAATCTTTCTCTGGATGCAGGATGCTGGGAAGCTTCACCTCCCTCGACGTCTGGTGGTAGTTCAGGGTCGGACATACCAAAGGGCTCTGGCTACTGTCAAAGACCCAATTGCACGTCATACTACAAGAAAAGCGAGGGGATTCAACCAGACCAACTGAACTTCTGCTGTTGTCAAGGGAACTATTGCAACGCGCATGTGAGTCTTGAAGCGATTGAGGACGATGAGGAGGAAGAGTTAGACTATCGGGTTAAGGAGACAGATTATCATCGTGAAACTTCAATGCATCATCGAACACGGGAGTCGGACAGAAGCATGTTTTACCTAGTCCTGGTAGCTTGCCTTGTGGCTGTCCTTGTCCTTGTGCTGGTTGCTACGGGGAAAGTGTGGTTTGTTATGAGAACGAAGGCCAGGAAGTGTGGGGTGGACGGGCTAGTTGTTGGGGCTGATGGGGAACTCGGGGATGATCCACAGGAAGAGGATCGACTAATTAGCAATGATCTTATGAATTTGAAGCGATTTAACAAAGTTACCGAGAATGATGAGGATGAGTTTGATTTGAAGTTGGAAGTGGATTCCATTCTTGACAAGGAAATAGGTACATTTTACTGGCTTCCTGTCTCCCTTGTCCCTTGTCCTTGTGAATGACTCCCTTCCTTCTGTAGTTCTGATTTTTATGCGAGTTTTTTTGTATATTTTTTTTACAGCTAATGGTCGATGGGGTCGAATTTTCTCAACAAAGAAGAGCCAGACGAGCAGCAATCAATTGTTTGCAAACAAAAGCCTAGCCCTGAAGATATACTCACCCGAACACCGTGAATTTTTTGAGAACGAGAAGTTTGTGTACGAATGCCTGGGGAAGGAGAGTGATAATATTTTGAAGTATTATGGATGGACTGAAAATCCTACTGGTGGCTTGGTGTTGGCATTTGAACTGGTGGATTGCAATCTTCGGGAGTTCTTGAAGGCTCAAACCGTGAGCTGCCAAGAACTGGTTGATATTCTTTTGGGGATCTCAAGGGGTGTTGCCTATTTGCACAATGGTGTATCCGAGTGTTCCACGGCCGTGGCTCATAGGTAGGAAGGATCGTCTTGATGATTTCATTTTTTCCGACGTACTTACATCTGATTCTTCTTATTACAGGGACTTGACCTCTCGAAATATTCTGATTGACTTGAGAACGAAGCATATTTATATTGCGGATTTTGGACTGTCCCTTTTGACGCGAGGGAGTAAATACTTCTGGGGTGGCAGAGAACGACAGGCGGAGTTTTGCTCCCTTGCGGAGGCTGGAACGTTGAGATACATGGCTCCAGAGCTGTTGGAAGGCGCTGTTAATCTGAAAGACTGTGAAAACGCACTGAAACAGGCGGATGTGTATTCTCTAAGTTTGATCTTGTGGGAAGTTGCTAATTCATGCGGAGATCTCAGAATTGCCATGGGAGAAAACCGAAGTAATGATGTACCAATGAGTTTCCACTCACTGCCCTTTGACGAGGAAGCCGGTGAGTTTCATTCAAATATAGATAAATTTTTGCAGAAAGTGAAAGTGTGGTGCGGTGTCCTAATGTGTATTCCATTTACTTTTTGACAGGAAATAAAGAAACGCTAAGTCTCGATGACGTTGTCCGAATTGTGGTACAGACCCGTGTTCGTCCAGGCTTTCATAATTGGTGCGATATGGGACTGACACGTGCATTACGTAAGAAAGAATGCCATCATAACTGTCACAGTTGTTTGATGCGTCCCTCATATGTGCGTTTTACTTTTTTATAGGTGAAACACTGAACGAGTCCTGGGACTCGGAACCTGACGCTAGACTTACTTCATTATGTATAGTGGAGAGGATTCAAGAACTGAAACAAAATAGCTTAAGCAACAAATTTACTACGAAAAGTACCAAAGCGTTGGAAAAGAAGAAGATAGTGGTGACTGAGGAGCCCGTTTGGATAAATAGGAACCCGTGTCTGGAACGAAATTTGTTGTTCGACAATGCATCTGGAAGCATAACGGATACGAACAGTGTTGCTACCATGGCAACAAATCTCTCTAGTGGCGGTTCTACCACGGACAATATGAACGAGCATAAGTTCATCAACATCAACAATACGATGATGGGACCCTCCCAGCATCAACAACATCAACAGCAACCACATTCATCATCTCTGCATTCTCAGCAGCAGCAACAACAACAACAGCCACCTCCTCCCCCACCGCCACAGCCAAAAGCGATTCAGTTAATTCAAAATATTAGAAAGTAGGACTCTACCAGCAGCGTGCTCATTACGAGCCCGGCTTTTTCTTTCACCGAACTTTAATACTTGACACAGCAGCAAGCAAAAGATGCGTTTTAGGCAGTATACAATATGGCATTAAAGCAAAGCATAATAGCCTTTTCTCTCCGTAAAACAAAAATCTTTGTGTAGGAGGATAGAATCATATTTATATAGATAGATAATCTAATCATTCTTCACACTGTAGCATTAGACTATAGGCGGCCAATGACGGATGGAATGAATGAACGAATTGGTGCATTTGCATTGTCGGGAACTACATTCTTAATTCGTAACTATGACAACTCACAGCAAGAGACAATTTACACACTCTAGTTCAGTTCACATCATAGACCTTGAAAGAAGAAGAAAGATGCACAGGAAATGGAAAAACAAAGGGAGTTGGTGAAGACGCTTTGGGGAACCACACCTGCCACCAGCCACTGATTAGTGATTACTGATAAGTCTAATGATACCTAAATAAGCGTTCGGTTTTATAATGGACACAAGTCGAAGGATTAGTTTGCGTAAACTTTGCGTTGTCTATGTATCAGTAACATTTGGCTGTATCGTGTATACCATCAAAGCTATAGGAGGAAATTTAACATCCTTTCTAAACGCAGGCACACACACACTTAAAGTTTGGCTCGTATCACGAAGAGGCTTTACTTACCAAATATTTGATGCAAATTAATTACTCGACACCTTCAATTCAAAAGCACCAATAAAGTGTGTAGAGTAAAGTGCAGAATGGGCTTTAAAATAGAAAATGCAATTTTTAATCCGCGATCAACCAATTATCTATCAAGGAAATAAACTTTTGTTTGCTATAAAATGTGTTTGTGCTATAAATTGCTGTAAAATCGTTTTCTTTGGATTAGTTTCCTTAGAATTAAGTCATGATGAACACGTTCTCCAGACGATGTGATGTGTGCCCGTTGCAGTTTCCTTGCGAAAAGTATCCCATAAGATTCTTATTTTTCGGAAGCCTTGGATTTGTCTGACACGGTGTATTTTCCATAAGTTTTGTTGGGGTCATACGGTTCCCATCGCGAAGCAGGGAATATATGTTTGTTGCGTTCATACCTGTTGATAAAACGTCATTCTCACTTGTGGTTCCTAAAGAAAGAACTTGAACACGACAATACTTTTATAGGTACTCACCATGTGCGTAAAAGAACTTTCCCAGCATGCGAATCCTCCTTTTCCTTGGCAGCGTCGTGAACCACTCGAACATCATCCTGTGCATGGAAAGCGAATAGTGGTCCACTCTTTCCTCTCGCCTTCGTCACAATAAGGTCGTAAAATGTTGTAAAGTGAGGTAAAATCAGGTCCTCCTTCACATACCTACATAAAGAGAAATGTCATCATGAATATTATTATTGGATAGGGTAGGAGACTCCTCACATGAGTTGGTCCGCCATCACGGTTCTCAATTCCCCAAACTCACTCCTCAAAGATTCCAAGCATCTTTGAAGGAACTGATAAATGGAGGTCCCTGCAAAAACGAACAAAATTGGTATGGCAACCACAACCAAAAACAAATTTGACCGTAGGGAAAACCTCACCTTTCGTGACCTTAATTGTTCGTCGATGTCCACTCCCATCCCAGTAAGAGTATGTGACATTCATCTCCTCATTCTTCAATAGTTCTTGCTGCGTCACCCATTCCTGTTCCAAAGACACATCAATGAATCTGACACTCCTCTAAGTATGTAGCAGATTCGAAACTAACCATTCTCAGGTCTTCCCTCAGGCGATTTTCCTCCTCCTCTCGTTCTCTGTCCGGGAGGAAGCTGGTGTCCACGTCTGGATTTTTCCCTATCTTTTTCCTTTTCACAGGGGGTTTATCCTCCTCCTCGTCCCCACTGTCCTCCTCCTCCTCATCCACTGGTTCCTCCTTTATTTCTTTTTTTATTTCCTTTTCTTTTTTTACTGTCACCTCCTCCTCCTCATCTACTGGCTCCTCCTTTATTTCCTTTTCTTCTTTTACTATGACCTCCTCCTCCTCTTCATCCTCCTCGTCCTCTTGACTCAAGAAGGAAAGTGCACGGATTTGTTTGTTTTGCAGTTCTTTCTGCGCATTCTTAGCCTCAATCTCCTCCTTCCTCTTCTGTTCCTTCTCCGCCTTCTTTTGCGCGATCCGTTTCTCCCTCTCCTTCACCACGTCGTCCTGCTTCGCCTTCATCTCATCCAGGGTCACAAGGCCGATGGTGCTACTCTGTGTAACAACAAAACATTCTCAGACACTGACATTAAGTGACTTTGGCAAAAGTACCTTCAACTGGGCCTCGACGGCGTCGTAGTGGACGGCAAACTTATTCTCCATCTTGTCCACCCGAAGCTCCTCCTTGAGTTTGTTCATACGAAACTCCGCCTCCTGGTGCTCCTTCTCTCTCCGCTTTTGAAGCTGGGCTGCCCTGGACCCTGCAAAGGGACACAAATTTTTTTTAAGCCAAACAGTTGTCTTTACTAAAAACGTGATTGAAGCAAGTAGAAGACCGTACGTACCCTCACTTGCTGCACCCTTGTACTGAGCCATGTCTTGAACACTTGTTGATAAGTTTCTGCAAAAAAAAAGACAGAGCAAATTAATTAATTTGTAGAAAAGCTTTTCAATCAAACTCGTTCATGAAAACACGGAAATTGTGTTGAAAAGTAAAAGTGGCTCAGCTGTGAGTTGAGGCAGCGGGAGACACTGTCAAAAAAGTCTTCACAATTTTTGGATTGAATTGAATGGAGGTCTCCGAAGGGATCGCTCGAGGACGGGAGTTGTTGTACGACGGGTCCTCCGTCCTCTTGACCCTGGGAGGGCTCTGGGGTCTGAGGACTTGGTCAAGTTTCCCCTCACTCGTGTCTCGCATCGTGGCGGAAAAGGCCCTCCCCCTTGGCCTCCTCCTCTTCGTCCTCGTGGGTGAGGTTCTCAAGTCCTCCCTGGCCCTGTCCGTCTACCCCACCTTCTTCTATGCGAGTACGAGTAGTAGCAGCAGTAGCAGCAGTAGTGGTGGTGGTGGGGGTCCCCCATCAGTCTCAGTCTCAGGGGGTGTTGGGGGTGGGGTCAGCAGTCGGGCCATCAAGTTGCCCCTTCATCGGAGGGAAAGTACCCATCATGTCAAACTAAGCAATAAGCATAAGGTAATAAGATGACTAAAAAGGTTCATGTGGTTCATGTGTCTTTTTTCTTTTTACAGATTTCGCATGCACTGAAAGCAGTGTTCCATTATTGTCTCTGCTGCGTCGTGGGTCACGTTTTTACAGTATTGTTTGGAGCTCCTTTACTCAGGTATTTTAGTTAGACAAGCGACTGTTTGAGGTGTGATGGTTTTAATTTATGGATTGTTTGTTTTGTTTTGCAGGGACAGCCTCCTCACATTCCAATTCAGCATCGTCCTTGTGACCTGTACTTTTATCCCACTCTCACTAGTCATCTCCCCAACGGAGGTTTTGAAAGAAGTGGCATTTCTGAGGTGAACACCTTTTTCCTGTCCCTTGAGACGGAATTGAATTGCTTTTGTTTGTTATTTAGCCTCTGGAACGTCAGCATTCCCAGCGTCCTTCGAGCCAAGTTGAGATTGATTGCCACAATCACGGGGACGATGTTAGGAACGATCTTCCTTCCTTTAGACTGGGACAGAGAGTGGCAAATGTGGCCGATTCCCTGCGTTGTTGCCGCCCTCCTTTCGCATTTTGTTACCAATGTCATCTCTCTACTCTACCTAAGTTTATGCTATGTGTCAACGGATAAGGCAGTCCGGAGTAGTAGCGTTGCTCATACTAAAGTTAAAGGTTTCTAACAAAGTATCATGTACAACAAAGAACATGCTGTGCCAAACCAATCGTAGGTAATAAAATGTGCAGTAAGCTAAGCTAATTGTAAAGTATCTTATTATCTTTCATGATAGAATCAGTAGTGGTTCACAGATTTCCTTACTATGTTCCTGCCTTTATTCATTCATTTAATACTGACTATAATAAGCGTATGATTTTGAGAAACTTTCACCAACAAAGAGTAGTAGTTATTATAGAGTGCATTATCCTTAAAGCTTAAATTATATCATGCATCCATACTTAATACTTGGTAAATGATGGCATCGCCAAAGTTAATACTTAAAAATCAGCTAGTCTTTTTTCTCGTCTCCAGAGGGTGGAGGGACGTTGGCATACAACTTGGGAACATGCACCATCCTTGTTCCGATTGGAAGAGCACCGTGCATCATCTGCGGGGATGCCAGAGTCATTTGTGGGTGCGGGCGAGTCACTTGCGGGGGTGGGAGAGTAGGCCCCGCAGCTGGCATCGGCATACCTCCCAAATCCCAAGTTTCATTCTGTACAGAAATAATCAAATTATCAGCATCTTTACCCTTAAAAGATTTAAAATCCACACTTACCCCATTATTCATCCAGTCTTGGCCCTCGTAGCCTGGCAAATCGTCACTGTAAAATTGTTGAAATTGGGGATTGTAGGGGTATCCTGGAGGAGGGCTCATGAATCCTGCTCTGGACGGGGGGAAGCTGGTGGGTGCGAAGCTGTGAATATCAAATCATAAACTCTTTGATAAAGCAGTTTTATAAACCAAAATGAAAGTAAGAACGGACCTCATTGGCGGTGGGACCGCTGGATTAAAGTTGAATAATGGTTGCATTGTTGGTAGTGCCTCGATGTCGTAATTTCTTTTGTTTTGACTGTACTGTCGCCTATCGGCGGTCATTACCTAAAATAATGAACACATTTAAAACACCTTTCTTACGACTGGGGGAAAATGTTAACCTGGATATTGTTCAAAGAATTGGCATCTCGCCTTCGCATCATGTCAATGCGCTGTTGGTGTTGGATTTGTAACTGCTTCTGCAGACTTTGTCTTGGTTTTGGTGGTGGTCCACCGAACTAATCATATCCAGAAACCAATAAGTAAATAACAAACTAAGATGTCCTCCATCAATAAAAAGAAAGACTTACTGCAACATTGATCCCTCGTTGTTCAGGCTGTTTCTACCAAAAAAGGCAATTGTAAGATAAAGTTTGGCATTCTGATATTGATAAATGTCCAGATCCGTTTCTTACTTTTGGAACGCTCATCGGGATTGGCAGACATCCAGCTGCCGACCGCATTCGCTTCTGATTTTCCGTATAAGCCCTCCAAGTGGCTTCATTAAAACCGTAATTGAAGTAGTCGGTGACGTCCGCACCCGGCTTCCTCCAGCCCTTATCCTTATCCGGAATACTATCGATGCTAAAGTCCAAAGTAGGAACGCCGTTGATCGTTCCCTGGCCTTCAAAGTCCTCGACAGAAAACGTTTCATTTCCCTTAATTGTTTGGAAAAGACAATATATTCACAATGACCACAAACCACAAGGGTCCTAGCTTTCAGTTCAACAACAAACCTTTTTATCCGGAGGTGGAAGAGACCGCTTCATACTTCCAGATGGAGAAGACACCGCCGATGTCGCACCTCCAACAGCAGGGCCTTGCTTGCTCGTCATCGACGACGACCCGCCAATAAAAGAACTTTGTGAGGATCCTCCAGGCTTAATGACGACTTGCACTCCATCATCGGAATCCTCTTCCTCCTCCACATCAGACTCGTATCCCTCTCCATTATCATCACTGCTCTTACCCATCCTCTGCTCCTCCTTATCACCGGCACCATCCTTGTCAACTTCTGCTGCACAAGGAGTCTCATCCCCTTCCTCCATTTTATCCAGACCAGCATCCCCTTCAGCACCCAAGGTCTGTCTTCCGCCATACAACCACTCCTCGTCGTTCATGTCCATTGTCTCTTTTCCCTCTGCCATGTCGTCGTCGTTTCTTTTGGAATGACTTCTGATGAGAGTCGAAAAAAAGGAAAAGGAAAGGGAAGGTTGACGGACAAAAGACGAGATAAAAAAAAGGAAAGGAAAAGAGTTCAAGACTTTACCTTTTGGTCCACTAAAAGTACTACTGACTGACCCTTGTAAGGACACGTCCCTTCAATAATAAAATCAATTTCAAGTCTTCTCTTTTGGTCACGACGATTAGTAACTGCACATGGACTTCCTTCCTGCTTCCTCTCCAACTTTTATGTGAGAAGTGCGTCCGGTGTGTGCGGCGTGTGTGTGTGGAAGCATGCGTTACCGGCTTCTCGACAGCTGAACAGATGAAAGAACAAAAGGCAAAATCTTTTTGCCTCTTCTTTTCGCACTTTCGCACTTTTTACGCACGTGTGCTTTTTTAATTCCTCCCCTTTGGACATTTAGTTAGGGTTTGATGGACACAGAGGCCTCTTCAATTGACTCGTCGTGCCTGGGATTACAAGTTCTGATGATCAGATTTTGTTTGTTTGATTGATTGATTTTGGAGGTCTTGTTTGTTGTTAATTATTTATTCGGAGGGAAGGAGAGCTGGTCAATTTGACTGACTATAATTTTTTGATAAGCAATGAATGGAACGAATGGAACGGAGTCAGACTCTGTTGAGACCGAGTCCGCCTCATCCGACGAGGAAGTTGAGGAGTATAATAATAGAATGGCAGTAATGGCAATGACTAACGTAAGTTTTTTAAATTAACCTTTTTTAATTGTCCTTTGATTGAGACTTGTCTATTTTTAGGGTCATTCTGAATCTGACACTTCTGGCGATGAGAATAATGACCCATTCATAGGACGCTCGTCAAGAAGTAGGACTCGTGGAAATAATGGCAATTGTAATGGGAAGAAGGACGTCGTTGACGTCCCTCCTGCATCCCCAACAGCATCCACGGCGTCGTCTTCCAAGGGCAGTGGTGGTGAGGCGAATAGTCGAACAAGCAGCAGCATGAACAATAAACGACGGAGTGTGAATGGGAATATGAAAATGACTGTCAAAGAGAATGAAAAGGAGGAGGATCGGGAGGAGACGCCCACACCCTCGACCTCATCCGCATCCGGCTCAACGAAAGGGAGAGGGAGGCCTCCTGGGCCAAAGTCGAAGACGAAGGGAAAGGGGATGAGGAGAAACGGCAGGTTTAAGGGTAAGAAAGCGAAAGGGGGGCCGGGGAATAAGGATAAGCAACAACAGCCTCGTGGTGATGAAGACGAGGAGGAGGACGAGGTGATCCCACCAGAGATACCTGAGGATGAGTACATAGTAGAGTCCATCGTTGGGCGTAAGTACATTCTGACAAGTGAGGGGAAAAAGTTGCACTATGAGATCAAGTGGAAGAACTGGCCCCATGCGAACAATGTAATGCTTCCTCTTCTTTTCGGCGTCAAACAATGACATTATTAGGTACTCACTTTTTTTAGACCTGGGAGCCTGAGGAAAATTTGGATGGTTGTCAGAATCTTGTGGACAAGTTTGAGACCGAGAGGGCTGTGCGAGAGGCTCTAGGGGATGCCTCAGACAGTAGTGAGGAGGACTCGGATGAAGATTTGTCACAAATAGAGAAAGAAAATGGGCGCAAAGGTGGTGGAGCTCATACGTACTTGGCAAAGAAAAAACGCAAACTGCAGGTAAATCATTGATAAGCCATTATTGTATGTAAGTAGTTTAAGCGATTGAACTAATGAATCGTCAATTTTGATTTTTTAGTATTTGGGCATTGAAAAGAGATGGCCAGTGAATCTCATTCCTACTGAAGTCGTGGGTGTTGTGCACCTCGTGAGGACAATCTGTTATGTAGTGAAGCACCAAACTCCCAAAGAACAAAAAGGATTGACGAGCTCCAACTGCGTGTTAGTCAAGTCAAAAACGTTTCGTTACCTGTATCCCCAAATTGTGATTAAGTATTATGAAGATTGTATTAAGATGTCACTGTTAACTGCAACTGCAGAAAATGAAGCCAAGGAACAGGTAGTCAATCCGATAGTTAAATTAGAAGTGGAGTCTGGGGACGAGGAAAATGGCGATGGGAATGAAGAAGCTCCAAAAGTTAAGAGGGGAAGACCTGGGCCTAAGAGCAAGAAACGTGACAATTACGTCCACGATGATCTGTTCACTCCGGTGAAGAAGAACAAAGGAAAGAAATAAAAGGTTGCTCATTAATACAAAATTAAAATACTATCACTTTTTAAAGACTGATAGGGATAAAAAAAAATACACTGAAATAAGGAAGAGACAGACTGAAATAAGACTTGTACCCGTGTGGCGTTGGCGTTAGGGTCTACTCTGTAACAGTTTAAGAAGAATTGAAATATGCATGCCTAATTTTGTACTTGTCAGAATAACCTACGCTTTGGAACTTTATTTATGGAATGACGTTAGTTTTGATGAAACTTGAACTATTTTTTCGTACATGATTGCTTTTTTTGCTGTATAATTATAAATGAGCGAGTACTACAATGGTAATTGAAAGACTGGGAAGTAATCTAATTGTAAGACTAATCTAATTTCGAACTATACCGTTGTTATCTAAGTCCTTACATCTCTGCTTAAATAAACACCAGCTTTGTTCATTGATTGAAAAGCTTGTATTTATCAGGAAGTTTATTTTCACTTCATAAGACACTGGCACAGCAGCATCATAAAAAAAAACACATCTTTTGTCTCTTTGTATTGACGACAGATTCGCCGCATTATGCATCTAGGCCTGTCTTCGAAGGTAATAGATGAATACTTTCAAAATTCGAAGGTGAAGGTGGTTTAACTAACTATGCAAGGAAAGAGAGTTTGTGTCAAAGATGTTAATCAAATGGGAAAAGTGAAGCTGTGATGTGAGAAGTACAGCGAATCGTATATTTATTTCCATCATGTTGACACTTATCTAATGTTCATATGGTTGAGACATCACAAGAAACACTAACACAGAGCACATTAATATGGAAAAAGGTTTTTTTAGCAATTTGCCCACGTTAGGATTTTTCTTCTTTCCTTTCCTTTTTTTGAATAGTCTCTTGTAATGGATTGTCCTGTTGTTGGGCTCATCAATTAAGAAGGCTTGCGGTTTTATCAAATCAGTTGAATGCGGAGGGGTAAAAAATGAAGATTAGCACTTGTTCACATCAGGAGGTGTGGGCAAATATTCATCGGCTCTTTTGTGATCATTCAAAGCTTTCAAAGTGTACGAATCGTGGGGTAGTTCCGACTTCCTCCTCAGCAGTGGCTTTTCTTTGTTTTTGAGGCCCATTGGCTGTAAACAAATGAACAAATGCTGTTATTTGTATGGGTTCACAAAAATAAACAAAAACTAGATCTTGCCTCTTGTGCTCCTTCAAGTCTCTCGAATAAGGCTGACTCTTGAAAGTCATCCTCCTGTGCCACAACGGTGCCCGCGACTTCGACGTGATCATGTGGCACCGTTGAGTAAGAAGGATTGGTTGATGCCAGTTCTTCTAATTTGGTCCACACCGTTTCACGTTTATTCATACTGTCTCGTTCCTTCAGTCGTTCTTTTTTGAAGTTTTGCGTGCATTCATCAAAAAGTTTCTGGTTTATTTCCATAAACAATTTGAGGGCGTTATAAATTAATCCGTGAATAGTCCTGAAATAACAAACGTTGATTAAATTTTGACTCCAATTGGATTAGAAGACTTTCTTAGTCTTACTTATTCCAGTGGGTTTTTGAATTCCTATAAAGCGCCGGAAACATGATGGGAAGGATTTCTACCGCATTATCACTTATCAAGGACATAATGTACTCATTGTTCCAGTAATACAACGCTCTTTCCGCCACCTAATGCAAAAAAGACATTACAACTTTTCCTGTTTCTCTATTCTGTTGCACCCACTCTTTGTCTTTACAACAATTTTACCTGGAAATGTGGAGACGAAACGCATCGTGCCAGTTGTTTAAACAGTGGCTTCATTACTTTCTTAAACTCGGCCGGTTCTATTACATCCAGTATTTCTTCCAACTCATTCAAAAACATGACCTAGAAGACAAAAACAGACATTTCAATATTGCATAGTCTATTAACTGTAGCTAAACCGTACTTCTTTCGGGGAATGAGTCTTTGGCCAAAATTTCAGTAGTCCTGTGATGACTGGCTCAGTTAAAGATGCATCCTTCTCTAAAAATTGTACGACGCAATAGGCCAACTGAGGATGGTACACTGATAAACACTTGACTTTGTGCAAAGGTAGCAAAACTTTCAGCAAAAACGTTTTGTGCTCTTCTTTCAACGGCAGGGCGAATCCGTTGATAATACTAGGAATGAAGATGAAGAATATTTTGTCTTATTGTTATTCTGGGGGTAAAATAAGAGGAAATGGAACATTCTTATCTCACCTGCCCAGTATCTCCAACAACTCGGCTATACCATTGTGATGCTCAGTTTCATACACGAAACGGTAGAAAATGTTGTTTATCTGTTTCCTGATATAGGCTCGGAGATTGAGAAATTTCCCGTAAATTCTATGGAGGGTTGTTTTAAGAAAGTCTCTCTCTCTCGGGTCCTCAGAATCAAACAATTCTAATAACTGAATAGACATAAAAAGATAGTGTTACAAAATGCACCAATCAATGCCCTCTTTATAGTAAGTTACCTGCAAGACAAACTTTTGATCTATGTGCTTCTTAGCTATACTCGGCTGGAAATCCGGAGACTCGACGAACCTTTGGGTACAAAATTAACGGATTGAATCACTCCGCCCACATCCACATATATGAGACACAAAATGTTAGGTAGGTACCTTAAGAAAAAGTCATACACTAGCTGTAAATGAGGCCATGCTGCTTCAAGAGTAGGCTCATCCTCTTCTGGATCAAAGTCCGCCCCACTCGGATTAGATGCGGGGGGTAAGGTACGAAACAAGTTAACGGCAAACTATATATACAAAAGACACGCTTCTATAATGTCGTACTTACTGTTATTAGTATAGAGGTTACTTAATTTCTCCTTACCATATTGACTGCTTCGACATATATCGGCTCCGTTATCACCCCTCTCTGGGAGGAGATGTACTCCACCATCTCGTGTAATGCGCACCTTTTGACTTCTTTGTACTTGATGTCGGACAAAGGGTCTGTACAAGGAAGGAAATACAGTAAGACACCCTTAAAGGAAAACAAATATGCTTGATTTACCTGAAACAAAATCGAAGAGGACTCCGCACTGAAGAAGCTTATCAATAAAGAGTTGCTCCTTCTCCGACGCTGCAGCATCTGGACACAAAAAAGGAAAACATAAGAAACCTGATCCAACAAAGGTAAAACACATAAAGACCCACCTTTGAGGAGAGGGAGGGCTTTAAGTTCCCTATTCTGTGACACATTAAAGCGTGAGGAGCTCTGTCTCTTCCCATCCTTCTTCAAGTATGGAGGCCCATTAAACTTGATCTTATTGATGGCTGTAGGAGGTGGAGGGCCCTTGGAAGAAGGGGACAAGTCCCCATCCTCATGATCATGATGTCCATGTGATTCACCCTCATTGTTCGACTCCGGACTGTCCTCTACGTTCATGACTCTCATCAAATCTTTAATCAAAGGCCGGCGGATGGGGGGATGGAAAAGGAAGGAAGGAAGGACTCTTACAACCCCTTGATGTGTCAACTCTCTCTCTCTCTACTTTTGTCTTAGTTGTTTAATTTTGAATTTTATTTATCAGGAATGTTAACAAATGTTCAGTCATTTATGGTTACTTTATTTTTTTTTGTATACTTTTCTTCTTGCTCTTTTCTTTTTTTTATTACACGGAAGACGGCTGAGAGGAGACCCAGCTTGTGACTTGGCGGTGGGGTGTGAACCGTAAATCTATGGCTCTCTTCTCGAGAGTCTCTCATCCAACAAAAACGTGGAACGAGAGGAAGAGAGAGCCGGGAGTGGGAAAAAAGTCTTCGGGTTTCGGCTGTGTCCATGGGCAGATGATAGCATGTCTCTTTCACACTTGGGGACATAGCTCAGTGGTAGAGCATTCGACTGCAGATCGAGAGGTCAGGAGTTCGAACCTCCTTGTCCCCTACTTTTTTGTGAGGCCTTTTTCCAAGGGTTTTTTGAAATACGTCCTTTTGTCCCATTTTTTAGGGAGGTAGGTTTGATGGGAGAACAGGTTTGGGGACTTTGGGTGATTTTGGGTGACTGAGGCCAAGAAAGAACAATGGTTTTTTAAGAAGTGAGGATGCAAAAATGGACAATGGCTTTTTTGGAGACTTGATTCGATTCATAATACGGCTTTTGAGTGAGTGAACTTTCTTTTTTAGGGGTAAAGCGAGAGGTGGTGGGACAGCGCTGGTGTTTCATTTTCTTCCGCACGCAGCAGTCACACTCTTTTCTCACCGCACGGACGGCACAAGTCAAAGTCAACTCTTTGTTGAACAGCTTATAAAAGAATATCGTTTTTTGATTGACAAGTCTGAAAGATAATCGTGGAAAATGGTTCTAAATTTGACGGTGAAGGTCCACCCGGTGGTCCTGTTTCAAATTGTGAACGCCTACGAGCGGAGGAATTTGGATCGGACGACGATCCTTGGAACACTTTTGGGTAAGCTAATAAATGGTGTTTTTTGGCTTATCATCTGACTTTCTAATTTTTAAATTTCTTTTTCTAGGGACGATTGACAAGGGCTGTGTCGAAGTGAGCAACTGCTTCGTCGTCCCACACAGTATTAGTCCGCAGGATGGAACTGTAAGGGTTTTTTTAATGACTTGGGTTCCAGTTTGAAGTTTTACTTATTTGGATTTGTTGATTTTGTAGGTGTCAATCGAGATGCACATTGCGGACACGATGTACAAGTTGAACAAGCAGGTGCACCCTTCCGAGGTGATTGTGGGATGGTGGGCCACAGGGTATGAGGTGACGAGTATTGCCGTACCCATCAATGACTATTATGGGCGACAGTGTCCCAACCCTATACATTTGGTAGTGGATACGACTCTCCGCACGGGGAAGATGGGGATCAAGGGATTTGTTCAGTACGTGCTGTCTTTTTCTTTTGACTTTAATTTAATCTTGTGGGTATTTGTACAGAGTGGACATTGGGGTCCCGGATGGGTCACAAGGTGCCATGTTTAGCCCTGTCCCTGTGGAACTCATTCAGTATCCTCCCGAAGCTGTTGCATGTAAGTGTCTAAAGTAAAGCGTTCTTTTTCGACTGGTCCTTATTTGATTTTACTTCTTTCTACAGTAAGAACGTTGGTGAAGACCCGAAATACAGGGAAAGTGGAGCCAAAGCCAGAACTTCCTCAGATTGGGGAGGCCACTGCGGAAATAGAGGAGGCAATCAATGGCGTCCTTGCATACGTCGAGGATGTTTTAGAAGACAAAATAGCCCCTGACAATTCCATCGCTCGTAATCTTCTCAAGTTAGTTCAAGCTGTCCCTAAAATGTCTCAAGAGGAGTTGGATAACATGATGAGTACTAACATCAAGGTAAATAGCGTATTTTTAAAAAAGTCTTGGTTTTGTGCTAATTTTTTCCCATTCATTATTCTTAGGACCTCCTCATGGCCATGTACCTCAGTCAGTTGACTCGAGTTCAGACACAGCTAAATGAAAAACTCCTCATGACTTCGACAACTCTATTGAACCAAAACAATTAAGTATAATGATACGCTATGTCTTGAAATTGAAGCGTCTAAAAATGCAGAAGACTATAGTTTTTGTTGTTGATTCAGAATGTTTGTAAGTTTTTAATGCAGAAGTTAAGTTAACGTACATCACTTTACTTTATTCCATCCTTCCATTAAGATTTGTGAAAATGTGGTTTCAAAAAATTGCTCTCGAATAAAAAAAATGTGGATTAAATTGTATCAAAGTTTCAGTTCAGTTTTATCTAAAAAGAGGCATTCTGAGACTGCATAGAATTTGAGAACATGTTACCTTTTGTTTAGATTCATTAGTCTATATCGTTCATCATTACTCTCGAGTATTGACAATGCATAATATAGTTTTCACTTGAGCATCCTGACCACAATTATTGCTGGAGGCGAGGTGAGCAATGTAATGTAATGTGTGTCGATGATATAGCATGAATGGACCAACTAAGATGCGCAATTTTGTTCCTCACGTAGGGGAGAAAATTATAGCAAAAAATCCAAATTGGTCTATTAGATTGGATTCCTGCTAGCTACTCACCTGTTTATTCAATCCAGGACAAAGACACTACTTATCACCTAAATTCATACACCATCATGGGGTCAAAAAATCATCATCAGTTGGACTTCAAAAGTGTGAGCAAAAGCATCCATGCTTATTACAACGAAGTGCAATTCGTCTCACTCATTCGCGTCGGGTAAGGAAATATGCATATCTTAAATGCAGACAGTTGAAATATGACTCACATACGACATTAACAAACATCACTCGTCTCTCGTCACCATAATTAAGTCGACTTCAACATTCAAGCATTATATGGAAAACTGTCTATACCTAACCTCAATTTGATTCGGTCCCCTGTTGTGACTCTGACACAACCATAAACACATGAGACTCGCAGCAGTTGGCATCTTCGTAGCTTGTGCTGCCATTTCCCTGCCTTTTTTGACAAAATTGTGTGCCAAATATTGGGACTTGGAGGAAAACATGCTTGGGTCAAGTTCAACGTTTTACTATCTGATATCCACGTTGGGAGTGTATCACTCCAAGTCTCCCGTGGTCAATGCCCCAGGTTGCAGTGTCCAAGGGATAGTGTCCGTGTCTAGGGATGGGAGGCTGTACTACTCTTTTCTCTCTATTCCTTACGTAAGTTTAGACTTGAAAGTAAACTCTGGTCTCCAAATGTGGTCTTGATTTTGTATAGGCAAAGCCTCCGATGGGCAAGCTGAGATTCCAGGTAAAGTCTCTCACTTTACTTTGAAGCGTGGGGGTTCCTGCAAAAGGAAATCAAATCAATTTTTAATTTACTCTCAAAGCCACCGGAGCCCTTGGAGAAGTGTCGAAATGAAGGGGTCCTACAGGCGGACAAGGTGGGAGTGTCTTGTCTCCAATTTGATGCCGTGATGCGTGGGATTATTTGGGGAGAGGAGGATTGCCTACATCTCAACGTCTTTACTCCGAATGTAAAATTGTATGCGTCACAAATTAGTGGATGTCTATAATATTTCTTTTGTTTGTAGCTGAGGCCTGGCAAATTATTACCAGTCATTGTTTGGATCCATGGAGGGGGGTTTATAGGAGGTCTCGGTCTCAAAAGTTCTATAAACACTAAACATTCTGATGTGAATACGTCTAATGATTTATCTAGGTGAAGCAAGCACTTACAATCCAAAGTATTTCATGGACTTTGACGTCGTTGTCGTGACATTGAACTATCGATTGGGTAATTAGCACATGCACTACTTTTGTGACTTTATCCAGAATCATTGTTAAATTAATGAAGGTGCTCTTGGTTTCCTCAACACTGGGGATGGTTTGATTCGGGGTAATATGGGATTGAAGGTAACAAAATCTTTTCCTGATTCCACTTTAATTTATATCAACTATCTCAACAGGATCAAAATTTAGCACTCAAATGGGTCCAACGAAATATAGAAAGCTTTGGTGGAGATCCTAAAATGGTCACACTGATGGGAGAGTCAGCAGGTAAGGTTTCATGCCTAAAATTGTCTCCTGCATCGTCAATGAATTGAACACTTTACAGGAGGAGCATCAGTTCATTACCATGTCATTTCACCACTCTCGAGAGGCTTATTTCATGCTGGGATCATTCAGAGTGGAAATTTGGGGAGTGCTTGGGCATTCACAAGAAATCCAGGGAACCAAGCCATAAAGTTTGGTCAGAAGTTGAACTGTTCGGTGGAAAACACGACAGTCTTGACAAACTGCTTGATGCAAATGGATCCAAGGGACATTGTTAGGCTCCACGCAACTGTCATGGTAATTTATAGCCATAAAGTCATCCATAGTTAATCTCCTCTGCGGTTTGATTCTTTGAGATACTATATTTCATATATGCAGTCACCGGTTCATACTCAAGATGATTTCTTCACAGGATCGGTAGAATCTGAGCAGAGCCAAGACACTTTTCTGTCACAAAATCCGTACCTTATGCTACAAAGCGGGGACTTTGCCCATGTCCCCATCATCCTCGGAGTCACGAATGGCGACGGGGGCTTAAAGACTGCGCGTCCGTAAAAACAATGCCCGAAAATCGTCATGACAATGGCATAATAGGCTGACGTTTATTTTTTTGTGTAAAGGTTTAGAGTCCTACTCGAACGTTTTGGATGATTTGGATTTCAAGTGGAATGAGTATGTGCCCATCCTTCTTCACTACAACCCAAACCGGACGGATGTATCAAACTCCCTTAGGAAGTACTATTTCAATGAAGTACAAACCAATGGAACTATTGTCAAGTCATCTACAAATCCAGCAGAAAATCTTGGAAACCTGACGAGGATGTTGAGCGCCGGGATATTCTTCGAAGGGACACATCGAATTGCAAAGCTTCATTCTCAACATGCCCAAGTCTTCTACTACTACTACACATACATCCCAAAAACCATGCCCAGTGCGTATGGATTCATACGGGCTCCCTTTCCACGGTCCGGATGGTCTCCTTGGGTCCTCAATGTTGCCCAAGGCCTGGCGGAGCATTACACTAAAAAGTTCATTTGGAGATCCCTTGATCCTACAAAGTACGGAGCTTGCCATGGAGATGATATTCTACAAACTTTTAGTGTAAGCAATTTTGTCGAGATTCGACCCACGTCGGCAGACTATCCATTTTCCAAAGAGATTGTGAAAACGTTTGTTCATTTTGCCAAAGATAGGTAAAGAAGACAGACATGCTTTTAAAAAATGCTGGAGTCTTTACAATTTCTGTTACAGGAGTAAGTTGACATTTTTCAACATGTCATGGCCGCCCGTGAAGGTGAACGAGTTGATGGTAAGCATGAACCTTAACTTGATGGGAGGAGGACTCATAGAGGAGCCGAATGTTGAAGAAATTAAGTTCATTGAATCCCTGGATATTAGGAATCCACTAGAAACAAACAATTGGTAAAGCGTGTCTCACGTTTCCCCTGTGGTTTCCTCTGATAAAAAAGTTGACTAATGTTCAAGGGCTTATTTCATTAGGATCTATGGTTCTCTCTGGTACATTAAGCAATGTACACTTTATACAGGCGCATTTATTCTGTTGCGTATGCGTCCTGCAGAAAAAACTTGTAATATTGCAAATTGCAACAACTCACAATCACGACGAATAAATCAATGTCTATGCCTATTCCATAATTACTGCAAAAAAAACGTGCTGCACTATTGTTTTTTATGCTGAGAATTGCATAATCCAGTAATTCCCTCGATTCGATTTAAGGAACCATAAATGCATGCACATAATAAATATGTGCAGCGGTTGCTATACCATTGATACTTAGAATTTCGTCTATATAGCTTCAATTGCATTACTATACAAAATGGCATTACTTTGCATTTTCTGTTCTCTGAACTTCTACATTAACATTTACAAAGTGAGGCTCTTCATTCATGACAAGAGTTGTATGTAGTGCCATGAGGCGAGATGAGATGAGATGCGTGAATAAAATTAATAGCAAAAAAAAATAGCTTTTTCATTGTTGCAAATGCAGGGCACAGTACAGTTATATAGACACACACACACACATTGAGATGAAGAAAACCGCAGACTCACTACGCTAAAATCTTGACACGCATTTTGCATTTCTTCGAGTGCAAATAGAGAGAATCGGTGTTATGGTTGTGATGGGGACGGGGTAAAATGTGATCATGTGGGGAAAGTTTATCTACGAGAAAGATAAGCAAGTGTTTATGGCTGCATTTGTAAGTGTCGCGACGTATCTGTACAGCCACTTGTTTACAAATGGAAGACTACCTAAACCCGAACCGGTTATTACCATTTCTACCGGGGGGAGTTTGAGAGGGGTCTATGAAACGTCAAGGAATGGGCTCACTTTTGCCTCATTCTACGGCATCCCTTTCGCCAAGCCTCCAGTTAACCAGCTCCGATTTGAGCCACCCATTCCTCCCGACTCATGGAAGGGGACAAGGGACGCTAGAGCCCACGCTCCGGAATGTATTCAAGTGGAAGCGATGGTGACTGGGCGGATCCAGGGTCAAGAGGATTGTCTCTATTTGAACATCTTTGTGCCTGAGGTGTGTAGTTCATGCGATTGTGCATGTGAAAATAAGTTAAAGCATTTTTCTTAGCCAACATCGAAAGCTGGTGGTAAGGACCTGTTGCCAATCATGGTCTTCTTCCATGGTGGCCTTTTCATTTCCGGAGGGGCGAAAATGTATGGGCCAAAATACTTCATGGATGAACAAGTCAGTTCACATTAGTCATTTAAAGAGATTTACAAGTTACATTGTTTCATTTTTTTTCAGGTAATCTTGGTTGTTCCTCAATATCGATTAGGCTCACTGGGTACAAATATTTGTCAACATTTCATTTCAATGTACACTCAGACGTGTCATATATTCAGGTTTTTTGAGTACGGGGGATAAGACGATACCAGGAAACATGGGGTTGAAGGTCGGTATATAAAGTTTCAATTGTCTAAACCGTTTAATATACTTTTGTCTTCAAAACAGGATCAAAACCTTGCATTGAAATGGATTCAACAAAATGCAAGATTCTTCAGGGGTGACCCAAGCAAGGTCACGTTGTTCGGGAATAGTGCTGGTGGCTCCAGCGTTCACTTTCATATGCTGTCTCCATATTCGAAAGGTATAGAACAACCATTTCTAAAACAAATGTAGCAGCTTTGGTTTATGTCGTGTAGGATTATTTCACCGGAGTATTTCCGAGAGTGGGACAGCCATTAAAATATGGACACTAAGCAAACAACCAAAGGAACAATCAAGAAGGTTTGCGGAACAATTAAAGTGTCCAACTCATGCAACGGATAAAATGATTGAGTGCCTTAAAAACCTTCCTGCAGCCTCAATCGTCAAATTGCACCTGGCCACGATGGTATGTATTGGGATTATTTATGTATAAGTGGCCTTAACAAGTTGATCTGTACAGTCACCCATCAGACAAAACACGGACTTGTTCGTTCCCACGGTGGATGGTGACTTTATTCCGGACAATCCTTTAGCCCTCCTTTCGAACGGGTCTTTCCATAGAGTGCCATGGTTGACAGGGGTCAATGCAGGGGAAGGACTCCTGAACACAGGACGTGAGACCAAAAACCATTAAAATATATAGCTTTCTGGACCAACCGAGGTTTTAAACCTATAGGGATCCTGGCCAACGACTTCATTTACAAAAATCTGCAGAAAAACTGGAACGACTGGATCCCTCTTATGCTGGACTATGACAAAAACAGGGTGGACGTTTCTCAGAGGATCAAGGACTACTATTTTGGGAAGTTTAAGGGAAGATATTTCCCTGAAGACGTTAAAAACATGACGGACTTGTACTCACATAGGGTTTACTTTCATGCAACGGAGAAAGCCGTGAGGATGCATTCTCAATATGCCCCAGCCTACCTCTACTACTACACATATCCAGGGGAGTTTAGCTTCTTCAGCCTCTTTAAAGCCGTCATGCCCAGTCATGAGGATTTCATACCTCCAGAAATCAGGATCGCAATGGACATCGCGAAGGACTTGTTCAAAAAGTATGTTTTAAAACATACAAACCAGGCTAATGGGCTAGGTCCCTGCCATGCGGATGAGCTACCCTTGTTATTTAATATGCACAGGGTGGTTGAAGTGACGGCTAGGTATGACCTCGTCGTTGTGCTTTGTCTATGGTCTATGTGAGTCTTTTCTACTTATGGCAGGTCGAAGGACTACTTCATGTCCAAGTCTCTTGTGAAGGCATGGGCTGACTTTGCAAAAACAGAGTGAGCCTAACCAAACCATTGCTAACTAAAACTTTATCACAATTGTGTAATCTTATAGAAAGCTCTCTGCCTTCACCTACCAACGCACATCATGGCCAAATGCAACTGTTCCAAAGTACATGGTTTTAAACCTCCAAGCCAAAATTAACATGCGCCCATTTGCTGAAATTGTCGACTTTTGGAACTCCCTTGATCTGTATTAAAAGTAAGTGGATAAATACAAATAAAAAGAGTACCTTTATTATCAGGAGAGGACATTGTTTCCCGTGTACAAAATCAATGGAAGTTTATAAAAAAGATGTCAGAGCATGAGATAGATGAGT